>HE671841.1:0-24474 GCA_000313835.2 Heliconius melpomene melpomene
ACAATTTAAATGTCCTCCCGAATCATCTGTGTTTACTGGTGAGGCTGTTGCTTTGTTAGAAGCAATCCGGTTCACACTCTCCCATGACTTTAAACTGACTGTCATATGTACCGACTCATTAAGCTGTATATTGGCGATAAAGGGAAATCCATTTCGTAGTAAATTAAGGTCTTCAATTATTTTAAGGATTCGTGAAGAACTGTACTCATGTTATCTAAAGGGATTGGATGTTACTTTGGCATGGATTCCAGGGCATTCTGGAATCAGTGGGAACGAATCTGCAGACTCTTGCGCAAAATTAGCCATCCAGTGTGGAAATTTAGATAACTTTTTTATTTCGGCCCAGGATCTGTTGTCACTTGCATTAACTCATTTGGATGTGTCTTGGTCTGAGTTCTGGGAATTATCAAAATCTCAGAAAGGTAAATTTTATGCTACTATCCAACCCAATATCCCAAGGCGACCTTGGTTCTTTTCTCAAAAATTTGCTAAACGGAGGATTATATCAACTATTTGTCGACTGCGCCTTGGGCATGCAAGTACACCTGTGCACCTAGCTAAGATCAGGGTCAGGGACCACTCACTGTGTGAGTGTGGCCTGGATGAAGGTTCCCCTTCCCACATCCTTTTCACATGTCCCAAGTTAATTCGTCCCTTGTATGATGTCCTTCCTTTTATAGTTCCCCGCCCCCTTAATGTTCAATGTTTGTTAATGTTTGTATTTTCTCCTTTGTGTAAGTTTTTATGTTAAATATATTAAATATAATAATATTAAAGTATAAGCTAACAATTTTGTAAAATATTACTTAGTACTAACCCTTTATTATGTATATATTGTTATATTTTATATATATAATATCTATTCTTTTTACTTATAGGTGAAGGCAGTATATTAGCTGGATCTCTTTTTAACGTGCATTCTCCTATTGCGTTATATTATCTGTTTTACCGTACATTCTCCTTTGTGTGTTTTCCATTCAACGTGACACTGGCGAAGTGATTAGTGCTGAATTGGCACGCTCGGAACGCCATAAATAAAGAGCAACAACAACAAATGAAAAGTTGAAAGCCAATATTTTCTACATTTGCTTTTTGTTCTATTTCTTAATATAAGTGCACAGACAACCATCTCTTCGAGATCCATTTTATCAAATGTAAAAAATTTCGTCACTGTCATCGCAAGTGCGCGCAGTGGCGAAAGGTATGATGACATGTCAGTGACAATAAATTTATTGTCACCGTGACAAAAGTTACCGGTGCGCGCTAAGCCTTAACGTTTACTTAGTTTTGAAATAAATATTGTTCAATTAAAAATAAACAAAATATTACTTTTGAATTTGGAAACTGTAATTTTTATATGATTATTTTGTGTTTTTATTTTTTATTTTCGCACTAATATATTTATATAATTGGGTTCATAAAATGAAAACCGTCAATGCATTTAATAATTATATTTAACAAAGCAAAAAAAAAAAATCATCTGGGGAATTGAAGAAAGCACCTAAAACGATGATGCCTTATTACTTACAACCAGAGTGAAAGATCCATATTTTTACAAAAAATGTATTAAAACATCAGTATCAAAAGACCATTCTTTAAAAGTTAGTTAAGCCCCTTAACAAGACCATGCTTAACAAACAAGGATGGTGCTTTCAGCAAGACTCAGCACCGGACCATAAAGTTCGAAATAATATAAGTCTAATTTTATTTACATTATAAGCAGCTTTAGTTAGGTTCTGAACTAAGTTTAAGCTTTAGTTATTCCTCAACATACATGCCCTTTACATAATCCATATTATATACATAAATATCATGTTTTATATTTAATCCCTTCCAGAATATTAATTAATCGTCCAGAGCCATATTAAATATTTAATTTCCTTTCATTAGCACTAAATTCTGTCTTCAAACACAGCTACGTACGAATATATCTATCTATTAGCAAAACATAGTTTTATAAAGTACTTATACCAAACTAAGGCGAAGTCGTTAGTTCAACGTAACCACATTTTAGCACTTGCTAGCCAGCTGTGACCGCACAATATTTTACAAATATTTATTAATTTTGTATGATAACTTTATTATTTTTTAAGCATCACGTTGTATCCCTCACATAGTAGGGTAGGCAGAGAGATCCTGGGAACCTAGTGTTAGAACACTTCCGTTCCCCACTCTTCGTCGAATTCTGGAAGCATTACGTATTGAGTGGCGGAACTCAACACCGTGCTTTGTCTTGCTCCCCAGAGCTAGGGGAAAAAATATTAAATATTAATTTCCGCCTACACTTAATTGTACCCATAACCTGTTGCATTTACAAACGCATGTTGTTATTATAAAGAAATTAAGGAGAACACTATCAATGCAACTCAACAGCTGCATTGCATGGGTGAAAATTATATTTATATGATTCGGATGAAAAGCCGTAGTATATTTCCTTCGATTCAGCCTATTAGAACGTGGAACTTAACGTTGCGCTTTGTCTTGTTACCAGAACCAGGATAATAACTCATTTCCTCGAGCGGGAATCGAATATACAACTATCACACGTTGTGCTACTGTGCCACGACGACAGAACGGAGTTTCTTGACATAAGACTTTACCTTGCTATATGAGGGATATAGATAGCTTCACGCTATTTCTCGCAAAGCTGAAAATGTCTTAGTATTAGTTACAGATCCTAGAATCATCTGTATAATCAAATAATTTCCAACTCGATGTAAAAATATAATGAAAAATAATTATCACTGTAATAACTTCTGCTAGTAAGTCTTTTTCCTGACAAAAGGGTCCTCCAATAACGTGATCGGAGATTATATTTTTCCCCTCTAAGCCCTTCAAGTATTGACTTACCAAATATTTGTACAAATTATTTGTATTCACTGTAGGAATGTTAGGAACAATGGTATTCAAATTAAATTTATTGTATAAATGTTAAAGAAACTTGTTCAGTTTTGGAATATTTTAATAATTATATTAGAAGCCTTTTGATTATTTTTTGGTTCAAGCTTGCAAGCTATAGATAAAGGTTATATATACTTGAGTATATTTTTATAACGTAAATATTGTCCATCTCTTCGTTTTCCATGGATAAGCTCAGAGAAAAAGACTGCCTTATGTAATCTGTTGTCCTGGTGACCACACAATTTAAACTGCCTTTTCATAATAATTGCTTCTATTCCCTACAAAGCCACATCGACGTAAAACGACAATGTTTGGTCAACTCTCAAAGTTGACCTTAGATAATTAAGGTGAAATTTATCCAGCTCCTTAATGTCTGCTTTACATCAGCACCTTGTCTCAGCAGTGTAATTAAGGTAGGCAGAAGTATATAATATTGCTATATAACTATTGCTTTGTAAAGTAATTCTATTATGCCGAGTACCTGTAATGCCAGGGTGTTCCTTATTTGGCTGTCTAGGTATTTAAAGTTTGAGATTTCTTCCAACGCAGTGTCATGTAATGTGATGTCATTACATGTCAACCTTATAGCCACCATGGAGGTTGTTTTAAAACTTGGGTCCTACTGGTGGTTGTAACCAGAAGATCTAATTAATCGTAATTTTGCTAATTGCTAAATATCGATTTAGCACACGTGCTTAAATAAATTATACTCAAATATCGAACTTCGTGGTACCTTATTGAAATATTATATTTCATAAAGTTAAAACTTATTCTAATTAAACATATTGCATGAAGCATCAGTAGAAATATACTAGTTGATGAAAGCTAACGCTTATCCTTTTTAAGTGAAGAGAACAACCCAGATGCCTTACTTCTCACGACAAATCCGATTAGAAGGGTTACAGGACATAAAACGTAACGTTGCTATTTTCTTAGAGAAAATGGTTTTATTATTTCGATTCATTCCATTAGATTAAAATTTGAAAGAAAATTTGTTTTAATTTTTGCGTAATTGCGGCTATCATGACGTAGTGAAATCATCGAATTGGTGAATTATTTACATTTCTCCGCTCTGATAAGTTAAAAGGAATTAGTTAGTTAGTTAAAAATCAAAATAATCATTATATGTATTTATAGACAAAAATGTACATGTTAAACAGGAAACCCCACTTTAAAAGTTAAGATAACATCAACTTCACACGTCCTCCCCATATATTAAATGGTAAGTGACATCTTCCGTCGAGATCTTGACAGTATTTACTCATGCTCACGTCTTAGAAATCGTAGCATGTAAATATTTAGTTCAATTATATTTTGAGATCGTCATAGCGCTTGGAAACAAGCGTGTGACTGTGAGCTCGGTGGTTGTGGATTCGATTTACACTCAGAGAAATAAAATATTTAATATTTTCATTTTTCCTCTGTTAACGAGGCGAACACTTTGAGAATTCGGCGAAAGGTTGGAAACAGAAGTCTTAATATCCCTTTTTCTTCCCACTGCATACAAAGAGAGCCAAATTATTTTTTGTTTCACGATACAACGTGAAATACGCATATGTTCCGCACATATCAGGATAGGCCGAGGGAACCTGGCAACCTGATAAGACATTGTCGCTCCTATGTGTCCTTTCCACCGAATTCTGGAAGTATTGCTTGTTGAATAGTGAAACTCAACGCCGCTCTTTGCCACGTTACTAGAATAATAACAAGAAAATAAAAATTTAATTTCGTAAACGTGAATCGTGAAACGACCTAAATTTTACCACTACGCAACCTCTATCTACTCTATTATACGCTCAAACGTATAAAGAAAATAAGTAAGTTTTTTACTATATCTTCATATTATATTAATTACATAATGTGTGCAGTTTATATGTATATTTAAACATAGTCTCTAGTCTTACCTCGTCAGAGGAGACCAATTGTTTAACTTTAACGTCCTATCCAAGTTTGCTTGATGTTTTATTTACACATTTAAGCATTGTTATTTATCTGGAACAACTCATTTAACTGTTGTAATTATTTGTTTTAAAATAGAAAGAAAAAATTGGGCAAGAAGTGGAGAACGGAGTGTCTTACAGGTTTCTTTCCTACTAGGTTCCTTTTTGCCTGCAATATGTGGGAATATATCAACCGAACAGAAGAACAGGAGGTGGAAAATAGTATGTCTACATTGGGATCCCTCTGCCTAACCCTGGATTCGTAATACGGTTAAAAAGGAAAAGCTGCAATACTTTTTCTTACTCAATATTCTTTTTTTACACAAAATCTATGTCTATGATATCATAACAATTATTTAGTATACTGGAATAACTACAATCTATTTGCAGTTCTTAGCAGTCAGCACTTGTAATATAATCTATTTATATGTGTGTATATAAGATTGTTCGTTAGTTTACCTTCAATATTGGTTTTGCAAGTAACCTCAAATCCAAAGTTCGCTACCATCTTCCTAACGCAATGAAAATATCAGAATATAGCAACTTGTTAGCTTTTAGAAATTTTGCTGTTATTGCTTGGTACGTTTTGGTACACTTGTTATTATTTAATATATTGTTAGAATTTAGAAATCGGTAGCGTTTAGCATTTTTAAGAAAACACGATAAAAATACATACCGTTTATATGTTTCCAACGTATTCGGATAGAGGTTCCACGTAATTACAATAAGTCACATGTATCACTCAATAACAACACTACGGATAGACAGAGGGAAAATAATGTTAAGATCCCCATTTTTCACAAAATTTTCGTAAAAAATATCTTAAAAATTCAGCGGATAGTAGAGACTGGAGTGTTTTAACAGAAGGTTCCCTCTGTCTACACTGCTATGAAGATACTATAAATTTATTTCAATGTGCTATATTGTTAATTTTTTGAAGTTTTACACTACGAAAATATTCTTCTGATGAGCTGCTTACAATTTTAATATTAATGCAGTCTAATGAATGCAGCTTTCTTTGTAAATTTTCTTTAAAAAAAAACTTAAAACTTCACAGGACTTTTGTTCAAATATTAAAGAAGTAAAATACTGTTTGCAATGAGTATATTCACGCTAATTATTTCTTTGATTGCATCTAAAAAGAATAGAAACATCTCTCTATTCATTATTATATTTTCTGATATCATGGGGATGTTGTTTTTTTTTTGATTCCATTTTACAAATAAATTAAAACCTCATAGAATCTCTTTGTTGTCCGTTTCTTTATGCCAAGTGGCCTTCCCACTGATAAAATGAAAATAAAATTGGTATCAAATATTCAACCATTGCATTATTAAGCCAAGAAAATAAAACTTTTAAGTTAACGCAATGAAAAGATACGAACAATTCTGCAACGTTATTGCTGCATTTTGTATGCCATCCGTCGAGTAATCGAAAACTATAGGGTAAATCCCGTGAATCCACAGTTATTAAATAAGACACGAATTCAGAACCTACAATACAATTATAAGAGAAAAGCCGACAAGTGAAAATTTATAGGTATTTCATATAAAAAATATAATCACAAATTAATTTCATACAAAATGAGCGCATATACCCGCAAACTTTAACCTTACCTTATTTTAAACCGTGTGAAAATCGAACCTACAACCATCGTATTTATAGACAGTGTCCCATAGCGCCACGACTGCCTCAATAAATTGGTTTAATAATAAATAGGAATTTATTTATATTCTCAGTCGATTACGAAATCTGAATAATGTTTTCAAAGTTTTTATAAAGCTCTAGGCTATATTTGTATTGTTACATTGTGCTTTTGCTAAGGTTGTTGAGCATCCAATAAAATAAGAATTTTGTTTGAAGCTTTCACGAGCTTTTCAGTATTATATTTTCTCTGCAAAGTACAGAAAAATCATTCTTTTGTTAATATAATATATGCAAAAAAAATAAACAAATTAAAATCAGCTTCACGATGTATTCCGTACACAATAGGCAGAGGAAAGCTAGTGGTAAGACACTCCGTTCTCCACTTTAAGCTTAATTCAGGAGTGGTGAGATGACGTAATATTATTCACTATAATTCTCTCTATCTTCATAGGAAACACTCGATGCTTAGAAGCTTAATAACGATTTTGAAGTAAAGATCACATATATGTTTACAACAGATATATATTTGTATTATGTTATATCACGTCCGTACTTTACGTTGCAATGAAATGTATACGTGCTCACGGTTCCTCCTCGTAGATTTTACCAAAAGTAGCACTACAAGTGAAAATTTATGTTATATATTTAAATATATGACTATACTAGCGGCCCGCTCGCGGTTGCACCCGCGTGAACTATGTTATTATTAATTTCTGTCTCCATGACTACGTCCTAGTGACGTCTATGCAAAATTTGAGACTCCTAGCATTTGTAGTAACGAAGTTTCATACAAACTTTCGACCCCAAAAACAACCCCTTAAAAGTCGAATATTGCAAATTCCCATCCTAGCGTGCAACTACGTCCTATGCAAAATTTGAGATTCCTAGCACATGTAGTTTCTGTGATTTTGTGATGAGTGAGTGACCTTTCGATTTTATATATATAGATTATAGCAATTTGAAAATGTATGGATATTGACGCTATAAGGGTCCGATTCCCATTAATGAACATATTATTGTTATATATATATATATATATATAGTTATTTTGTGCATGTGCTTAATTAAAATTCAATTAACTTCTGTATCTTGTTCTTGTAGGCAGAGGGAATCTAGAACTCCGTTCCCTACTTCCCGTAGATTTTATTGAGACTCAATGTGTTGAGTGGCGGAACCCAACGCCGGGCTTACCTTTAACTGTTTTCCCATTTTAATAAGACAATACTGCACGTTTACTTACAATATACACCATGAAATATTTCTAAATATTCTGCCTATTCTGTAGAAATTATATAAATATATACATACATAATATTCATTTTATTCTAATAATAAACGGTATTTGTTCAATTTTGGGGTATCGATATCTTCAAACCTTTTGTGTATTGAAACCACAATACTATGGGCCTTAGGCTATTGGAAATTACAAATTGATTTATTTATACACTAGTAGCTCTTCAGATATCTTTCTTTGTAATGTTTTTTTTAAGTATATTAGATTCTATAGTATATAAATAATTAAATAAGGTTCATTTCATTCATTTCATTATTGGTCAACCAAGGTCTCAAAGATCAAGTTTCTAGATTCTACAGAAAAGGATTAAGTTTCTAATGATTGAGTGCGTCGGTCTAAAAAAACATGGCGGTTTTTAAAGTTTATTATAGCAATACCCATTTGAGCTAAATTAATAAAATTTTAATTATTTTGCAAGTGTATCTGCTTTAATAAATGTAGAAAAAAGTGTGGGAACGAAGTGTCTTAATGGGAACGGAATCTCTTAACACTACTTTCCTAGGTTCCTTCTGCCTCTTCTACGGGCGGGATACATTATGAAGCAAAAAAAAGAAACCTACCTCATTATAGCGTTGTGATGTCTAAGCTTTAGTTCCGCTCTGTTCTACACAATCCGCCAATTTCTAAGGCATTGTGCAATTTGAAAGAACAGTGACGTTTTAAATAAAGAAAATAGTTCCTATAGAAATTATGTATAATAATTGATAATCATGAGTTAAAAATAAAAAGGAATTTCATTTAAATAAATGAATATGTATCCAAAATAATATTATACAATTATTTTGACATTTACATTAAACATATAATAGAATATTAGGTATGGTTTCTTTTCAACCAAAATATAAACTAACTCAAAGCTATAAATAACATTAATTGAAATAATATCGATCTAATAAATTCCGCTTTTAGATATTATCATCGTTCATTCCAACTGTAATTAAGGAACTAAAGTTTTGATAATAAGCAAACCAAGTAAAGTTCCGAAAGGGTAAAATGGGACTCCGCAGTATGTCTGTCCATCTGTCTATAGGCTGTATCTCATGAACCGTGGTTGTTAGACAGTTGAAATCTTTACGGAATACTCGTACTCGTAGTTATACCAGAATTTAAAATACATAGATTCTAAATATACTCGTAGAATAAAATAAATATCTGAAGAGGCTTCTATAAAACAGGCATAATTTTTTTGCCGTATTTATAGTTAATAGTACGGAAGTCATCGTGAGCGAGTTCAATTCGCACTTGACCGGTTTTTTGATCATTCTGTTACATTTTATTAAACAAAAAGCTTTTAAAACTTGAGGAAAAGAGTTTAGTATGTTTTTTGGTCGATATTCAGATTATACATAAAAGAATTACTCATATTTTGTGAGATATATTTTGGGAGATATTTGGAGTCTAATAACCAATGCTTACACTAGTCTTTGAAATCTTGTTACCAGAGCAAAGAAATGGAAATATTTAAAACCCAAACCCACAACCATTTATCGGCCTCTTTATATGACAGTTCTTAATATTATTTAGGAACAGTTTATTAAGTAGACAATGTTTGTCTGTGCCTTTGTTTACGCTAATCTCAGAAATGGCTGTACCGATTAAAATGTAATTTTCACTATTGTTTTTTGGCAAACTTCCCTTAACAGTCACGGTTTTTATTCAATGGGTTCATAAATAAAAAAAATACATATATCAATATAAAATATTTTTGTTGGACGAAATAATTGTAAAATTATATTATCTAATTATGCAAAACTTAAGTTAATAAGGTTGTCTTTAAACTGTTAATATTATTAGAACACGAAAATAATTCAGGTTAGTAAATAAATATTTGTGTAGTTCAAACGGACGAAGCCGCAAGCAGTCCCCTTGCGGCTTGTCTATGTAATATTTTTTTTATTTATTTAAAATTCATAAATAATGATAAAATTTACTTTACTTAAATAATAAAACAAATGTGTTTTATTGTAACAAATAAGTTTTATATAGTAAAAAAATATTAAAATATTTTAAAAGCTCAAAACTCTCTAGATACCTGCAAAAACACCTATTTTGTTATATACTAATATTGGTTTAAGGAAATTGTACTTATTTTTAATGTATATATGTATAATAAAATGCATTATCAAAATCATATCTAAAAGTAAAACTTACAAAACAACACTCGACATCCATTTTACAAAACTTACAAAGTACTAAAACATAATCCTTAATAAATAAGCACAATAATAGATCT
This sequence comes from Heliconius melpomene melpomene, assembly GCA_000313835.2. Taxonomy (NCBI): domain Eukaryota; kingdom Metazoa; phylum Arthropoda; class Insecta; order Lepidoptera; family Nymphalidae; genus Heliconius; species Heliconius melpomene. The sequence continues at coordinate 10,016 of HE671841.1, forward strand.
TATTTTTTTTAACAAATCGAAAAATTTTAATCTTTTTCTTTCTTTTCAATATATATAAAACTTTACGATACCTAATTCACTGCTCGTCTCCGCTTCTATGACTTGGGCGACCAAATCCCTCGCCCTAGTGTGCATCCGACTGAAATGAACCCTGGACCTTCCATGCCTTATCAATGTCCTTGAATGCCTTAAATGTTTCACATCACTTTTGAAATCACAATTCACCAACGTCGCGAAGTATATTAGAATGAGGGTCCGCATAGCTACGTGCGGACGGCGTAACGGCGCGAATACTACTGAATTGAATGTACGTAGGGACGCTGATTTTTTAAAAAATATTATATATAATAAATAAATTATGTAATTATATACATAGAAATGTATTTATTTATGTTATCTTTGACGTATATTATGTATTCTTAATTCAAATTTGAAATTTCAAATTATGCTCTACGCAGAGCTTTGTTCGTGGCTACAGTAGTTTTTACCTGCTACGTTCAGAATGTCGATTTCATACTGCGATAAGCGTATTTTAGTAATATTAGCGTATTTATCGAATTCGTTATTAATGATGTAATAGATAATAACTATTTACGTGATACGACTATTGGAGTTCTATTCTGTCATTGTTTTGTGTAATTTAGATATATTTTAGACCGTATTAATATATAATAATATATAATTTAGATATATTTTAGACCATATTATTTCTTTTGAATGTAAAGTAATTGATTTCTATTCATCAACCATCGATTTTCATCACAAACAATAAGCGATAGTAAGCGATTTAAGTGATTTATATACCTAGTCTAACCAAAATGAATGGAGAAATTGTTAAATGTATTTTTACATATTTAAATTTAATTGAAGGATTTTAATTTACAACTGCAATGAAGCTGATACTTTGCTTATTATTTACGATATTTTTTAACATAGATATGAGTTTAAAAGCTTCAATTGCACCACAAAAGTTTCAAATACATAGAGAAGTAGTTTGAGCATCCAATTTGATCCATACTATAAGCACTTAGAGCGGTATTCCTCTAAGGATTGTAAATTGAATGAAAACAACAAATACTCTACAACATGATACGTTTAAACAAAGCTAAATATTTCAAAGTGTTACATATGTAAGTTATATTATTTTTCATATAATAGGGCAGACAAAGAGAACCTACTGTCAGTACTATTTTCGAGATATTGCTTGTGATATGAGTGATGGAACTTAACGCCATATTTAGTCTATCATAGTAGGAGAATGAAAATGATTAAATTATATTTTTAAATAATTATTCTCGCGCAAAACTAAGGATATAAATTAGAATTATCCCATTATAGTAATTATGTCCCACAAGAACAAAATGACCTCGTATCATTTATAATATAAATCTTATTATTATTATTTTCATATATTATCTTGAAAAGAGACTGCAAGTGGGGATGCCAGGTTCTTTTTCGTTAAGGAGACATACAGGAATAAAAGAAGGAAGTTAAATATCAACCTAGTTATAATTAGCGAAATTGCTCTACCTGTATGCAGGTAGAGCAATTTCGCTCAAGTAAGTTGTAAGCGTAAGTTTTGTAGCTAAGCTTAGTTAATAGTCTAGATTTTAAATGTATTCGCGTGATATACTTTTGCAGAACTTTGAATTATTTCAAAAGTAATGATGTTGAAACATGAACATGTATTTACAACGATGGCAAGTTTTTGTAATTACTAGGAAAAGTAGAGCTCATGCTTCACATATGTATATATATTTATATATTATTTTATCTACTTATAACGGTTTCGTGGTTCATACATTTGGTATCGTTTTCTAAATTAGCTATTTATTTAGTCAGGTTTCTTCTGCTAATTAAAATAGGCTTAGAGCTAAGAAACTGTACACCCGGATATTTGTTACTCTTTTAACTTGATACCTCTACGAGATCTTGAAAAAAAATATCTCAACACACGACCAACAAAGATATCCTATAATAGTTACGTTTTTGTTTTTTGAAGTACGGAACTCTAAAACACAAACAAATAATCAATTTTATTACAAACTATATCAAAATAATCCAATTAATATGAAAATATTTTTCAGGTGAAAACAATAGTAATCAATTTAAAACGCTCAATGCAAGCAAATCACTTAGCTACGACGCTACGCCGTAGCAATTAATGATAGTTCGTAGCTCGCACGTACCATGTAGGCATGTACCATGAGTTATTATGACATTATGACGGGTGGAACATATCACCGAATCAAATATAATTAATTTAAAGACTTAAGACGTACATTTTAACTAGATTTATATAATTATATAATTTTAATATCTATGCTAATATTATAAAGCTGAAGAGTTTGTTTGGTTAAGCGCGCTAATCTCGATAACTTCTGGTTTAAATAGAAAAAAAATATATTGGATAGTTAATTCATCGAGAAAAGCTATAGGCTAGCTACTTATTTCAATTGAATCTACTCTATCGATCTATTAACTTTTAGTTATTTGTATGCCAACGGTAAAGAAATGAAAAGATTGAATGTACAACAGCATCTGTTTCAGTAGTGTCATAACACTATTGTGTTAAGACACCCCGATTCCATTAAAACATTTTTGTTCCCTCCTTTCAGAGCGAGGAAATGAAAATATTACATATTTCATTTCTTCGAGCGGGAATCGATCCCACAACCATTACATTACATTTACAGTCATACGCTTGTGCCTTCTGAGGCACGGTCTCACATCTATTCGTTCTTAAGTAATTATAATATTGATGAAACTAAGAGATTGAAAAGCTGTCGGTGTTAAGAACTTAATTCGTGTTTGCGTTTAATCTTACGCTTGCTGCTTTAGGGAAAGGTCGAGAAAATTAACTTATTGGTTAGAGCTTTTCCTTCATCTTGAAGCTTTACTTCAATTAGCAGGGTTGGTAGCACTTAGCGTTCCATTCTCCATTTTCTGTTTAAAAGATTTTTTTAGCTTCACGCTTTATCCTGCACAAAGAAAGGTATTCAAATGGAACCCGCGAACATAATATTAAAAGACACCGTTCCCATTAAGAAACTTTCATTTCCCACTTCAAAAATTATTCATTAATTTAAATTTAAAACAACAGCGCATGATAATAGAAGAGTATTTTCTAATAAATAATAAATATTGTTAGTAGATACTGTAATTAACTTCTGTAAAATTTCATAACATTGAAATAGTTCATGTTATGCTAATAATACATTATAACATAATAATATTATATGTTGTTCGATAGCGTGTGAATTCCGCAGATTTTAACCTTATTTCTCATGTAAATTTAAAATTTTGTTAATTAAATCAGCATAATGTTTTGTATATTAAATCAGTTTAGGCTATTTTAGTTTGTATGCATTCGTGGTGCATGGGCATAAGCGTGCGACTGTAAACGTGACAGGTCATGAGTTCGACTCCTACTCGAGGAAAATTAATCTTTAAATTAAGAGGACTACTAAAATAAATTTTCTATAATTTCTACGAGAACATAAAAAAAACGAGATTTTTCTTCTTATAGGTTACACAAACGCTTTATCGCTGGCAAGGTGTAATTATAATTGTTTGTAATTATTACTACAAATGTATTTCCAAGTAATTTTATACAAAACGAATAGCAAAATCAAGTCTCTATTAGAATTTCCTGTACAGTCAGCAAATAAATCAGAGTCAGCGACCGTACCGCACTTCGCGAGCCGACCGCAGATGCTCCATCTATAAAGTGGTTTGTAGTGTGGCTTTTAGAAGCGTTTTGTTATACGAGCTGTATTATTATTTTTTAATATAAAATTTTAAGAAATAATAGTACATTATTATATTTAGTATGTGGTACAGAAGCCATACAGCCAATAATCATCATAATAATGTTGATGATAATAGAGAGAATAGTCACTAATCTCAATGTTGAATATACCCACATGTATTACGGTGGGAGGAATTGAATAATGGTTAAATAACTATATTAATTAACCTTAATTTAACAATGAACTGATTTACTGACTAATCAAATAATAATGTACGATATATGTCAATCGCCTTTGATGGCTAATCTCTGTGAGATCTGACAAGGCTGTAATCATTATATGGGGGGAGGGTCAAACTATCAATAGTTGCGTTTACATCCAATAGTGCCACCTTGTAATATATGTAAGAAAAAAACAATTACTTTACGAAAGCGAGTGTATTTCTATAAGACCCATTTGCCAGCCAGCCATTTTATATTTACATAAATATAAAATACAACTTAGAAATGAAACTCTTCTGTAACTAAGAGACTGACTGCCCACTGTCCCACGTCATAATATCAAGCGATACTTATTTTTATTTTACTAATTTAATTATTAAAATTTTGCAAAATTTCTTAAATATTCTTGATAAACAGACACAGACAAACAGACACAAAAAGGTCCTGTCCTATCTTAAAGGGAGTCGTTTGTTTCGTTTGAGGTACGGAGCTCTAAAAAAGTTAAGACTTATTTAGATAAATCTTAACATATACATTGTATACTCAATATATGTTATATTCAAATTATAATAAAATAGATTTTTTTAAACCTACTACTATAATATAAAAAAACAGATAAAAATTCATAACACGAAATCGAAGTCCTAATAAACTTACACCCAAAATATTATTAAAAAAAAACTATTTTGAAACAATTACCGGCCAAATCTCAACGGGAGACCGACAAACAATATTTTCCACCAAAAGCTCGAAGTGTCACAAAGAAAAGTTCCCAATGATAAAGTTCAAGATAAATGATATTGTATGGGGCGAATACAAATGGGTTTTCGTAATAGTTTTATTGAAAGCGTTTTTACTACTAGCTAAAGTAAATAAGTTATTTTTATATGTATATGAACTTAGAAGACAAGCTGGTCGCGGTGACACAGTGTGTGACTGTAAAAGTGACGATTGTGGTTTCGATTCCCACTTGGGGTATGAATTATTTTCCTATCCTCGTTGTTATAAACAATACGAAATGGGGCGTTGAGTTCCGCTACTAAACACACTAAATCTCCTAAATTGAGCGGAAAGTATCAAGCGGAGTGTCTTGACACTATATGACCTCCTCGTCTTTTCTTTCTTACGGTGTAAAGCTATAAAAATATAGCAGACTTCTTCGTGGTTCCACAAATAAAAGCAGCAGGTTCATTATCAGCATCGCGTTTTGTCCTCCAGAACAAAAGGAACTTACATCGAATTTACGTCAATATTCACAAGTGTTATGCAAATTCAAATTCAAAATATTCTTTATTCAAGTTGACTATTGTAAGCACTTTTGAATCGTTGAATGAACATATAGATAAAAAAGCTACCACCGGTTCGGAAGACAGTTCTGCGGAGAAGAGCCGGCAAGAAACTCAACAGTTGCTCTTTTCAAAATCAATGTTATATTTTATTATTACATTATATTGCCAGACCTTCAATAGAGAATAATTATGCAACATGACGTTTATACCTTAAAGAGGTTCAACTGAAACTTAATACATATTATAGAACAAAAGTGTCACCTAGCATGTGTGCGATACTTCCTTAACTTCCTTAACTTTAAGTATATGATCACATCAAACATAAAACTGACGATAAAATAAAATAAATAATGTAAAAATGTTATTTCAGCTTCTCACTGTATCCGGCATAACCATAGTAGAAAGAGGGAATGTAGTACTTAAGTCACTCCGTTCTTCAATTTTAGTTCTACATATTACGTTTACATTACATTGCGTATTAAGTGGCGCAACTCAACGCTATGAACTAGTTTGTCTTTTTGCTAGAGCGAAAAACGAAAATAATTCATTAATCCAAACGGGAATCGAAGCTGCAATCGTTTATAATCCGAAGCTTTGCCGCTGTGCCATGATGGCGTCATATAATACTGTTAAAAATAAATATTTGACTCTTTAGGTGCTGATCTCTATTCTTTTAAAAGCATATGCTTAATTTTTTTCTCTCTCATAAGACGGCAAAGTGTTGATCGGAACGGAACGGAAAACGAAGAGTCTTAACATTAGGTTTTCATTAAGCAGCCGTAAACGTAAAAGCCGTAACGTAAAGCCATTATATAATAACAAATAAAATAAAACTAAAACTAAATAGCGACAGGCACATACAGCGTTATCAAAGGACGGAAAGCGATTAATTCGTTCCGGCCTAGTTTGCTGGACGTTTGGACCCCAATAACCTATAGGATGAGGATATCTGCTATGTTTATAGGCAAGATAAAAGGTTTGTTCATAAGTTTTTGTATGTGTTTTTATCTGTATATATATGACGATATGCAATTGTTTTAACAACCAGCAAATTTTTCATAAGCTTACTTACAATTATAAGTTTGTAATATTTGTTTCTATAACGTCTCTGTAAATTTTTACTTTTTGTACTTTATTTGTACTACAATTCCACAATTGTAGGTTCACTGAAAATACCTTATAGGTTTTGATTACGCAAATTGCATACGAAATGCAGGAAAAATTTACATTACTCTCATATATTTGGATTGCGTTGATTTAGAAGCTTGCTTTTGTTGTTATGGAATATACTAATGAATTCATGGTTCGAATGATAGTGCAAATGGTGGTCTTAATATAAGAAAATATTTTATGCGTAATTATTATATAGTGTTTTGGATGACATACAGACGAAGCCGCGAGCTTCAGACTAGTTGTTTACGAGTGAAGTGGCCATCATTTCTGAGTTTGACCCGTATTTGCGAGAGGTAAACAACGGGTATAACAACTAAATTTCAAATTCAAAGTTTGACCCCTCCAGTGGGAAAGTTGAAAAGCCACACTCTTGAAACAGCCAAGAAGCACTATAATACTTGCTTATTATATAATTTTAAGCACCATTGTAGATTAGTGGCACAGTAAGAGATGTCATATTGTATGGACGATCATTGTAGGTTCTATTACCAACTTTCCGCAACTTGTCGTTACATAATGTAAACTGTAGACGCAATGGTTGTGGCTTCCCTCGATTTACTTTTTTTATTAACAAGATAAAGCACGGCAGTGGGTTCCGTCACTCAACACGTAGTATCTCGAAAATAAGGCGGAAAATATGTAATCGAGTGTCTTAACACTCTATTACCTCTGCCCAGCCTACTATAAATGTGATACAATGGGACATTGAAAAGTATGCCTAGTCCTTAATAAAAAAGGGTTTCTTTTCACCCACTTCATGTTATAGACTAAGGAAACCTTAACTCTTATTAATTTTTCAATATTCCTCACTTCAAACGAACATTATGGCTTATATCATGAAGCTACCAAAAAGTTTTAACGACTGTTAAATATTTTAACGAGTTACACTGTTCAGTTACAATTTCAAAATGTAAACCGATTTTGTGAATATGCTTCAAAAGTTCTTCTTCAATGCATCGAATTGTATAACAAACTTTATGCTAAAATAGTTTATGTTTATGATAATATTATAAAGCTACGAAGTTTGTTTAATTAAACACACTAATCTCGTGACCAAATATATCGTAAAGCGTAAAAAAATAAATGAAGAGCTTATTCTTTACTCAAAAGGGAACTTAACACTCGCTTTTCCTGTTACCAGTCCGAGGAAATGTAAATACTTCATTTTTTCGTGTAGGGATTGAACCCACAACCATCGTATTTACAAACAGCAACCATGCTATTGGGCCAAGGCAATCAGACAAACTTTATCCATAACTCGAAGGCGACAGGAAATTCGAGTTTATTACAAAGTATTTATTTATTAAGTTACGTCTAATTTTAAAATTATCTCAAAATGTACATTTTCACGAGGAAAATTGTAGAAAATTGTGCTTCGAAAGTTTTAAATTGTAGAAATATGAACCAGTTTTCATATTAAAGTTGTATAGTACAAATTATATTAAGAATTGGTGTAAGATGTACTATTAGATTAAGCTTTTTAGTTTTAATAGGTACGAAAACAAAGTATAATTTGAAGTATTGTTAACATTATTCTTATCTTCTATATTTTAGTTCTATTTCTAGTTTCGATTCCGATTTGAGGAAATGAACTATTTTTATTTCCTAGTTCCGATCAGAACACCAAGGGTACTGTTGACTTCCACCACTCAACACGCAATGTCTTACAGGCTAAAAAATGTCTAAGATTAGTCTCTTATGTAATTGTAATTAATTAATATATATATTTAGATTAGATTAATAAATATAAGTAAATATTTAATAGCTTAAAATCCAACTCCACTAAATTGTAAACCTATTCACTGAGCATGCTCAATTTTAGCTTGGTTTTGGCGGAAGTAGAACATTTATTCTCGGCTGCGTTTGATACCTACTTACTTGAACCAATACATTTTCCTAATAGCAAAGATAGTCTATTGTAAGCGGTAACAATTTTCAATTTGAAATGTAAAGATTCTAAAAGAGTGAAAAAGTTAATCCCCGTTTCCAATGTGAAAGAGAAATAGCGAGTATTTCTTAAACGAAACGTACTCCTTTTAAATAAAATAAGAGTTGCATTTCCACCAACAAAGAATTTTGTGTTTTGTAATTATTTCGCTCGGCTCTCTAGAATTGATCGAGTTCATTGCATTTCTTTCTGCTTGCTCGGGCCTTCCCACCTAATTATTTATTACTGCAATATACAAGTATGCAGCTTACTTGCGAGTTCAACATAATCCTGTCAAGAACTGTGACTGTGTGTGTGCCATTGTGAGAACCAAGCTCTATAGTTGTCGACCAAAACTTAGTTGGTAATGTTGGACTTAAAGATTGTTTCTGCTAGAATTTCGAGAAATCTTGTCTTAATTCTCCCCTACTCTCCTTTACAAGAATAAGTAGGAGATCTACCACCTTACATCAGTAAAAAAGCCACAACACAACTTACATTATTATTATAACCCACAAAGAATTTTTACTTTATCTATTAAATAGAAAGCAGTCTAAAGAATTTATCATTGACCTATAAAATGTGAAATGTTGATAACCGATTACCTTTCCCACGCAAGTCATGAAGCTATCATAGCATTTTACAAAGATATCGTTATAGCCAAAAAAATGCAAATAGTGGAATTCTCGGGCGGACGACTATAAGAGCCTGGGTTTAAGGTTTAAGTTATAAGCTGAGGAGTATGTACATACTCGTATGTTATCATTTCATCAATATTGGTAAACCTTTTCATTTTATGGACGCACTCAGCACTTAACGCTTTAAAAGTTGGATATGAAAGTGGGAGCGGTTTTTAAAAGTCTGAATTTTCTTATGGTAAAAATAAACTCTATTTTCTTACACTTTACACCAAATTATTCTGTCGATCGAAGGGTCGCTGATGATTCAGGGATTTCTCAATAATAGAACTCGCCTCAAACTAAGTTAGAGCGTGACTCTTATCATTAAAGTGATGTGCAAAGATTAGTCCTATTGTGTGCCGCAAATTACTTTAGTTTTAATATCTGTTTCTATTAATAGGAAGCTCATTATATTAATGGTAGTATATTTAACTGTTTTATGACTTTACTCGTTAGTTTTACTTTCTTCATATTATGTTTAATATAATTTCCTAATATTTTTTTCGTTTCCTTACCCTAGTACCAATACAAAACAAGCAATATCTTAAAATTTAGGCGCTGTGTGGAGAATGTGGAGAACAGAGTATTCTGCCATTAACAGCCTTCCCTGGTATTCGGGATCAACGTGAAACTAAGAAAAAATTTTCAAAATCTAAATTCATTTATGTATGAATTATGTCTAACAAGCCACTTCTATAGTGTTAATTAAATATAAGTTCAAAAGATATTAGCATAAGACAATGATACTTTGAATAGCTTTTTGTCTATTTGTCGATATCATTACCACGATCTCGGAAACTCCTTAGTCAGTGAAAACCTCGTTAAGAGTTTGGTTGGACGTGACCGACTAGTACGTGACGATTTCATTTTGATTTCATTATAAAATAAATTCACAGTGTCAATAATTCCGCATAACCTGCAGGTTAGGTAGTGTTAAGACACTACGTTCCCCAAATTTCTTGATTTTGCGTATTGCATTGTGGAATTTAACGCCGTGCTTTGTTTTATTACCGGAGCGACAACATTAAAATAATTAACTCTATTCAATGGGAATTGAACCCTCACGACAACCTTGATTTTTCGGCGTTAAACATCGTAAAAAAAACTTACTCCTGATATAAAAGTCATAACGACAACTAAACACAATCTATGTGAAGAATCCGAATCGCAGCTTATCTTATCAGAAAAGTCATTAGTCAACATAAAAAAAAAGAAACTTATGTATGTGACATAAATAAAGAGCAAAGCGATTATATATTTTTTTTATATAATGAAAAGTGCCAACCACAGAGGTCGTTGTCGAAGCAAAGGTTCTAACTATAAACGCGTCGATTGTGGGTTCGATGCCCACATCTGGGAATTAATTATTTTCATTTTCTCGCTCTAGTAAAGTGACTAAGCAGGGGGTTATGTTCCAATCAAAACAAAATATCTGTTAATTTGAGCAATACGTGAAGAATCGAGTGATTTAGCACTATATTCTCCTTGCTATATGAAGAATATTTTTCCCGTAATTATTTTATCTATAAATTTTACATTTAATTCAGTTAAACATATGTAGCATATTTCCCGTAGGTACACGAAAAACTTTGACTTTGTAATTTCACGAAATATTTCCGTAGTTGAAAAGCACCGATTTTCCAAACCGATTACGGCGGCTTTTTCAATGATCTGAATATAAAATCAGTTTTCGTAACTTTGGTTTTATTGAAGCAAGTTATAACTTTACTTTTATTATTTTTTTTTACTTCACGCTGTATCCCGCACAGCATCACTTCACATATCCCGCATATTTCCCCAGGGTAAGCAGAGGAAACGTGTTGAGATACTCCGCTCGCCACTTTCCTGCAAATTCTGGAGGCATTACGTGTTGAGTGGCGGAACTCAACGCCGCGCTTTACTTCGACATAAGAACGGAGAAACAAAAATATTGATCTAATAATCTAAATATTGATCGGGTGGGAATCGAACCAAAAACCTGTCACGTTTAGTCAAACGTTTGTACCCTTACGCCTGGCCATATATAAATTTCGAAAAGATATATCTATTCATAGGCGGCCTTTGCACTATGCAATGGTCCATTCCATTCGATATTGTATTAATTAAGATGCTTCGTAGTTCTAACCATATTTAGTTACTCAAAGGTTTATACTTGAAATGCGGGTTAAGCAAATATGTTTATTTATTAGTACAGCTACAGTGAAATACAGTTGTTTAAAAAAAAGTATAAAACGTTATAAAAAAAATGGTGTGTGTGTATTTGTGTTAGAAGTTATACATCTTTGGCGTAACACGATAAAAATCTTTCTAAGAACTTAATCGTTCGCGTTATTCTGTTTGTAGAGAGAGCGACACTAATAATAGAATATATTTTAAATATTTTAAAAGAGAGTTTTTTTATTAAGTATTATTAAACAAATTTTATTTAAATGTTATATGATAACTTCAAAAACTGGTAACTTGGATTTTAAAATTCTTAACATGTTAAACGCTTTACAGTACACTGGTGGTCCTAGCGTACTATTAGTAATGGGCTTCTCGCTGTATCCCGCATATAGCAGAGTAGACAGAGAGACCTGGGAACCTTGGGAGTTGGGAGTTGTCCATCCAGACATAGTGTCTGGATGGACAAGGTTCAAGGTTCTGTTCGCCACTTTTCACTGAATTCTTGAGGTATTGCCTCTTTACCAGTTAAGCGAAGAAATGAAGATATTAAATATTTAATTTCCTCGAGTGGGAGTGGGAATCGAATCCACATTCGCACGCTTGTGCCCATGAACCACAACTGGCCTTATTTACTAGTATAATGTATACTTTTAAAACTTTATGGGAAAAAATACTTCCAATGATTTTAAAGCTTGGTTTAACTGAATGAAATGTATTTGAAAACCTCATTGGCCCTCAGCTCGAATGTTTGTTTTTAATAGCTTTATTGTGTGAGGAATATTAAAACAAAAGTGAAAAATATGGGTCGTATAAATTCAAATTTTGTGTAAATATGAATCTTAATTTCTATATCTTTTAACTAGAAATTGTTAAAAAGAATTATGTGCCCGTAATTATAAACGCGATGGTTGTGAGTTCGACACCCACTCAGGGGAACGAATTATTGTAAATTCCTAGACTTGGTAAAAAGACCAAGCGCAGAGTTGAGTTTCGCCATTTGGGTGGAGAGTAGAGAACGCTAAACTAATTGAGATTAAACTAGCCATTGATGACAATTAAATATTTGGCATAGTTCATATAATTTCGTTACCTTGACAGATATTTTTTATTTCGATATCTTATATGCTATTTATTTTAAAATTCTGCTTTAAAATTTTATCTATAAATACACGAGTACCTTCACTTTTACCTATGAAAGCAAAACAATAGATAGATACCTTTGTTAAAACATTAAACTAACTAAAACTTTTGATAATATTACGTACAACAACCCACTTGGCTGTGATCCAAGGCACACAGGGGATAGGATTACGTTAGAAACAAAGCATATTTAGCTAAATATCTGACATCTCCATTGACCACCTTATTTAGATAGTAGAAATTAAGTTATTGGCAATTTTAGGGTAGACAGAGGGAACCTAGTGTTAAGACATTCCGTTCCTAACTTTCCAACGAATTCTGGAAGCACTGAGTGTTGAGTGGCAGACTCAACGCGCTTTGCCTCATTACCAGAACGAGGAAGTGAAAATATTACACATTTAATTTCCTGAAACGGGAATCGAATTCACAACCTTATGAGTTTACTGTCCGCACGCTTGTGCCCCTGCGCCACAACTGGCCCCAAAATATTGTTTACTTCACTAGCGAACCCATGCTTGTTTCGCAAAAAAAAAAATACTTTTTGCTTAAAATATTTACAAGTCTAAAATATACAAAGTACGGTGTTGAGTTTCATCACTCAACAAATTCAAGTAGAAAGTAGAGAACGCAATGTGCGCACACCATGTTTCCTCTGCCTTTCCTTTATTAACTAAGTATATAGGACGAACAGTAAAAACTGACAAAAACCAACTTTCAATAGTTACGTTAACCAAAAATCATCCATTAATCCATCCACCAATATACCATTGTATAAAGTTTTTCATTTAGACACGGAAGTTATCGATGACGGAAGAATTGCAAAACAAATATTATTTTAGGACGTTTCATAATAAATGAATAGTTGGAACCGTCCAAACCTCATTTAGAAGTATAATAGGACTGCATTATTAAACAGGAAGACCAAAGCAGCTTATCCCTATTTGATATATTGTGGTCAAATGTATCTGCATTATTAAAATTGACTAGTGTCCAGAATAATGAATTTTACTTCAAATTTGTATGAGACTAGGGTTCTCCTCGTTACTATACCTGCGTGGACTAGGTGATTGTAGATCGTTTTTTCGGTTCGATTCGGTTCGTTTTCCACTCTGGGTAATGAAATTTGCTGCGTTAAATTCCGCCACTCAACACGCAATGCCTTCAACGACAGAAAATTAAGAAATTAGTCTTAACTGCAAGTTATCTCTGTCTATCGTATTATACTCGGAATACGATTAGCAGGGTAGGCGGTCATCAAAAAGAAGAAATAGAAGCTGAAAAAAAAATGTAATTGATGTTAAATATTTTCGAGCTTACTCCTAATCTATATATATAAAATCGAAAGGTCACTCACTCATCACGAAATCTCAGAAACTACATGTGCTAGGAATTTCAAATTTTGCATAGGAGTTACGTATAGGACGTAGGTGCTCGCTAAGACGGGAATTTGCAATATTCGACTTCTAAGGGGTTGTTTTTGGGGTCGAAAGTTTGTATGAAACTCCGTTACTACAAATGCTAGGAGTCTCAAATTTTTCATAGACGTCACTAGGACGTAGTCATGGAGACAGAAATTAATAATAACATAGTTCACGCGGGTGCAACCGCGAGCGGGCCGCTAGTTTAATATATAGTGATTATGAACTCTGTATTAGCGAAAAATTGTAAAAAAAAAATAGTGGCCGCCCGCAACTTTGTTTATATGAACTTTATGACTAAACTGAGCTTCACGCTGTGTCCCGTCACATAGCAGACAGAGGGAACCTGTGAACTTACTAAGACACTCCTTTGAATTATCTTGAAAATTAATAGCAAAATGTATGTACGGCCTGTTTTAGGACTAGGTTTCCTCTGCCTATCCTGCTTTATGAGGGATACAATGTGAAGTTTAAATAAATAAATAAAAAATAAGACAATCCATACCTATATTATAAATTCGAAAGTAACTCTGTCTGTCTGTCTGTCTGTCTGTCTGTCTGTCTGTCTGTCTGTCTGTCTGTCTGTCTGTCTGTCTGTCTGTCTGTCTTTTACGCAATCAGGGCCAAACCGCTAATTTAATTGTGATAAAATACTCATATAGAGATACTTGAGGGTCCCGGGATGAACATAGG
>HE671841.1:32828-55444 GCA_000313835.2 Heliconius melpomene melpomene
AGTAACATACAGCTGATGTGTCAACGGCGGGATGTGTCAACAATTAAATGCGTTTTTCTCTAAAACTATTCGCAATTTCGAAATAGTTTAAAAAAGCAAAATTTTATCTTCGTTTAACGTAGAAAATTAATAAAGTATTTTAAAGGATAAGGATTAATACCATTATGGAAAAATATCCCTCACAATAAAAAATATATTGAAATTACTATTTTTAGACAGAAATATGATCACTACACGTTATCCTTAAAAGATAAAATATGCTCTCGTCGGACTTTTTGTAGTATCTTATTAAGAGGAACAGTACTCCAGTACATTTTTTCATGTAGTACTTACCATTAAAGCAGCGCATGCGCGAAAGTGTCTCAACGGGTAGGACTTTAGACACATTTATCGTATTTATGTTAATTTACATAAGAATGTACAAATAATAAACTATATATAAACCTTCCCTGAAAAATACTCGACCTAATGGTGAAAAACCGCATAAAAATCCGTTGGGTGGTTTAGAAGAAGAAGAGTTAGAAAGTTCAGACAGACACGAAAAGCGACTTTGTTTTATAAGATACTAGCGACCCCCTTGCGGCTTCGCCCGCTTTTACTACTGGATTATTCATATAATGTATGTTTGCAAAGCACTTAAGATAATGTGAAAATTAATTAAACCCTAATGCAACCCGCAGTTAGTTTCAATAAGGATTTTCCAATTGTTTTACACAGCAAGGATTTTTTAGTAGGTACCGTAATTTTAAATCTGTGCTACTAATCTTTTGAAGTACTTATTAAAATATATTTAAATGACTATTTTTAGATAGTTAAATGACTATTTTTAAACGGAAGAAATTATAAACAAAAGCCTACCTACTAATAACTACTACAAAAAATATGAAACCAAATATATCGCGCTGAAATAATACATTCAACTCCAATTATCCAATACGTGCAAACGCATCTAAATCTTCGTTGCTATGCCTCTATAGCGGGCGGGTTTTTTTCGAGCTTGTGGTTAATGCTGAAAAGGGTATTCTGTCCCTGATGAAAAGCAAGCACTACGTGGCTGCCTGTGAGGACAATTAAATAGAATGCATTTCCCGGGAATCGAACCCGGGCCGCCCGCGTGGCAGGCGAGCATTCTACCACTGAACCACCGATGACTGCCCATGACGCGCTTGTATAAGCAAAACGTCGCGGGGCGGCAAGGATGTTTTGATATTGTAACAACTTCTAAAGTACTTATTAAAATGAAAAAACAGTAAAAGACAGTTTTGATCTACATTAAATGGCCAACGTAACTAATATACTTATTTATATGCTGAGAGTAAGGGATGAGTGAAACTTGAGTAACATACAGCTGATGTGTCAACGGCGGGATGTGTCAACAATTAAATGCGTTTTTCTCTAAAACTATTCGCAATTTCGAAATAGTGTAAAAAGCAAATTTTATCTTCGTTTAACGTAGAAAATTAATAAAGTATTTTAAAGGATAAGGATTAATACCATTATGGAAAAATATCCCTCACAATAAAAAATATATTGAAATTACTATTTTTAGACAGAAATATGATCACTACACGTTATCCTTAAAAGATAAAAATATGCTCTCGCGGACTTTTTGTAGATCTTATTAAGAGGAACAATAACTCCAGTACATTTTTTCATGTAGTACTTACCATTAAAGCAGCGCATGCGCGAAAGTGTCTCAACGGGTAGGACTTTAGACACATTTATCGTATTTATGTTAATTTACATAAGAATGTACAAATAATAAACTATATATAAACCTTCCCTGAGAAATACTCGACCTAATGGTGAAAACCGCATAAAAATCCGTTGGGTGGTTTAGAAGAAGAAGAGTTAGAAAGTTCAGACAGACACGAAAAGCGACTTTGTTTTATAAGATATAGGATAGGATAGGATAGGATGTGAAAGTGGGACACGATGTACTTAACACTAAACTCCCTTTGGTTACCCAGTTTTGAGGGCAAACTTGTAAAGTTAATGTTCATAATTATGTACATACGTACATCCACATGTACATATATAGTAGGTCTACAGTAAATAATAAAAAGAACACAACGTATCGGTTAATTAAACCAAACAATTTATTTTCACAAAACAATAAAATGATACAATACATTTCTGAATACAAATCCCCAGTAAATAAGCAATTAACGAAGAAAGGGAAATAAAGGAATATCGTCGTTCGTTATTATATTTTATTTTATGGGATTATGATTGAAATTTAAATAATTTTGTTATAATATTTTTGAAGTCCTCGTGACCCAGTGGCAGAATGGTGTGACTGTAACCGTGAATACTGTGGATTCGATTCCAACTTGGGAATAAAATATTTAAAATTTTCTTTAGCACGTAGCATGGCGTTGAGTTCCGCCACTCAACGTGCAATGCCTGGAGAATTCGGCGGAAAGTGGGGAACGAAAATGAAACGAATGTAAATAGAGTGTATTAACATCTAGCAGTAGTAGTTCCCAGGTATCCTCTGCCTACCCAGCTATGTGTGGAATATGCGTGAAGCTATAATTTTCCTCTCAATGAAGTGAGGGACGAAATACTAGACTAGGTCGTCCCTTCGGTGTCCCATATGATAAATCATAAAACTGTAAAAAAATACTCTAATAATCTCTTAATAGTTTGCTTAAAGTTCTAAACCATGAGAACAATCATCAATCAATGTCTAGAACGTATTTCGTAGGCTGCCCTTGTTTAGAATTATTTGGAATTTCATTAGATAGAGAGAAGGCCTCGGATAGAGGAGATGTCTCTTAAGCCTGTGCTTGGGTCGCGAGGGTCGCTCTGATCTCCTCATCAGCACGGTGAATCCATAAATTGCTAAGATAGTTTCTTCACTAGATAAGTCCGAGAGTAAGAGACAGACTTAGCAATTTAATTCAAGATTAGAATCGACTATCAAGTAGAATAAGTTCTAAACTAAATAATACAAGTTTTTAGATATAAAAATAACATTCACATATAGCTATAAGGTTTACTTTGAAGACAATACGATGTACACCAGAGATGCATGTGCTGCGACCGCAACTTCTAATAGGGTGCGTGGTTACATTGTTTTAGACGATACGGGGTTATATTTTTATTTTTCAGCTTCATGCTTCACCCTTATAGCAAGATAGGCAGAAAGCCTAGAGTATATACATTCCGTTCTCCGCTTTTTGCTCGAATTAGGCACATTGTGCGTTGACGGACGGCACGTACGTCGCGTCGTACCGGACGGACGGATGGACCTGCGTTCCTTGTCCGCTTTGCTTTGCTTTCACTGCGTTTGCGTTTTATAATTTACTAGCGGACCCGGACGCGGCTACGCCTGCTTGAAATATAAGAATATAATTTCTATAGAAATATAATTTCAATCTAGAAGAAATGCTAAAAGTGACTATTATATTTATTTTCATAAGGATGAATATCAAAATGACGCGGTAACGAACGCGGTCGCGTAGCGACGACGGTTGTTATTAACATGGCAGAATAAATTGCATGTCAAATTAGAAAGTATTTTAATTTATTAGTATATATGTGTAATGCAATATTATATAGCCTATAGCACTTCTGAAGAATGCAGCTTTCATACAAAACAAAAACAAAGTAAATCGATCCAGTAGATCCAGAGATCTTAGCGTTCAAACAAACAAACAAACAAACAAACTCTTCCGCTTTATTATATTAGTATAGATTTATTTATATTCTTCATTGCACAAAATAAGAAATAAAAAGTGTACAATAGGCGGGCTTAACTCTAAGAAGCATCTTCTACTAGCCAATCTGTTATGTGGGTGAACAAAGTGTGTAGGTGTGCAAAAAAAATTAAAAATAAAATATCAATTTTCAAAATACATACAGGTAGATATAATAAAAACAATAATATATAATAAATAAATAATAAATAAATCTCAAAGTCTTTTATTCTTTCATCTTATTTAAGCGTTGTACAAAATGTGTAATGGAAACAGACGTGTAACACGAGGCAAGTGCGCATATAGGCAGTGTTGAACTGACTTTTTAGAGTAAATAAAAGATTTCTCTCATAGCTAGGCCTTTTATCTTACTGCTTGTTCAGTTCTTTGTATAAAATAGTGTAATCTTGGAACATATCCATAGATTTTATATATATTTTAAGTATACAAGATGGGTGTGGGTTCGATTAACATTTAAAGAATGGTAATGTGAAATATTTTCGTTCTATGGCCTAGTTAGATTAAGAATTCATAGTATTAATGTATCTAAAGTGTACGAAAAGTTAATATAGGAATTATAGTTAGGTATTATTAATGATGCAGGGAGATACATATATGTACGAAGAAGCTAATTATACAATGAATCCAATTTTATATTTCCTAGGAATTTTAAAACCTACTGAATTGATTCTGTTGAAATTTAAGCTTTTTTTTTAAGTTGAAATATATCCGATTGAAATGAATTTCGATATTATTTTTGGTCTCCGAAATATTTTTGCAGATATACGAGTATACTTAAAAGATTTAGCACAAATGCTCATACTCAAATATTATAAAACTTTAATTTATTGCCTCCTTATTTTGAAGTCAGCTTAAATTAAATTAGTGATATTTTATGGAAAAGTTTTCAATTTTCTATTATTACTAAAAAAAACACGCGAAGAAAGGTGTAAGCAGAAAGCTAATTGGCCCTATGGTAAATAGCCAATTAGTGTGAGAAAAATATTTTTACTGCGAACAGAAATTTATGCAACTTCAATTATAAGTTGTAAAATCGAATAATTGTATCTGTTTTTTGGACGAATTGAAATTGGAAAAATCTATTTGAATGTAAATTTTATTAAATGTTAGCTACATTACCTTTAGATGATAGAATTAACACACATAATTATTTAACAAATTCTCTCAAAGGGGATATAGAAGAGTTTAGGACACAAACTGATTTCTTAAAATACCTTAGTGTAGGTATTATAAGAAATCAGCTTACACCGAACTGGTTGGGGAGAGAAGAGGGTACTCTCTTCCTGAGAATGTGCAAGCACAAGCAAGAAAGGACAAGCAAGCATATAGGCTGCTTGCTTGTCCCTGCGAGGCTCGAACCTAGGCTTGCGGCCGTCGATCGGTATAGGTATTGGAATTTGAGTAATAATTTGAGTATTTGGTATATATATGTATTTGTAAAATATGAAAAATACTTATATCCTTAAAGCAAGGGCGTTTACAAGCTATATATATTTATTTCGGCACAGTCATATCTAGTAATAAAGTTTAGGCAAATACCTAATGGCACAGGGGTGGCGCATGTCGCGTAAACAAAAGTATACGCCAAAGCATATCTTCATAAATTTCCTTAGTGATGGAATAACTAATAATAATATGCATGTGAAAGAAAAAACAGTCAAATATCACCTTGCAATTTCCAATTATTTTTTGTCACAAAATGCCTTATTGTGAGTGATTCATAAGAGATACAACGTCTTATTTTTTTTATGAAATTGAATGTATTTGTACTACAATGTACTTACATAATAATATTTAACTATTTCTGCAGTCCTCGCGGTTAAAGTAATTATCATTCATTTAATAATTATTGTTATTTCCTTATTTAAGGCTAACTAAGAATTACACTGTAGTGTTATATAGCCTATAGTGCTCCTGAAGATAATGTAGCCTTCATACAAAACAAAAACCAAATAAATTCGACCAGTAGTTCCAGAGATTTTACTTTAAAAAGCGTTTAACAAAAGAAAAATTCATATCTCAGATCTTGGGTCTTGATAGACGAACAGACATAAAGAGAGTTGAATACGCAAAATGAGGACCGGAACCCTAAAAAGAATAAAAAAGAATAAGAATTACCTTCCACTTCACTAATATGTATAAATCAAGTAGAAATTAAATTACCCCAGTTCTGTCGTCTCATTTATCCTAATAACCTAATATTGTACGTGACTTACTGAAATATGACTGTTTTAAAGGAAATTCCTTCGTTTTTTATTTTATTTTGTATAAGACCATGTTACTTGTAGTATTTAGTTAAATTAAATTTAGTTCTTTTTGCTCTACATACATTCGTAATAACATAAAAACAAATACAATGCTTAAATTATGAAATAAAACGTATGTAATATGTAATTACATCTGTGTAAGTAATATACAGGCTATTTACAGGTTGTACCCCAATCAACGGTTCAATTTATTTCTTAAACTCCCAAGTACCTGAATATCCAAAGACGGAACCACTTTGTTGTCTGTCAAGAAAATTTATCTCGTTTTCGCGGCATCAAGTTGAAATTAATATCAAATATTTCTATGTACAGTCCCTCGAAGCACAACACATATGAACACACTGCAAACACATAATATAATGTCTTTTTTTATGGGAAAGGACAAGGTAAACGAGCATTCGGTCGCACTTGTAAATTAAAAAAAGTCCGAAAACTGAATATTTCCTACTAGAAAATGATGACAAACTTATATTTGTAGTTCATTTCATACAATATGAGAGCATGTGCCGCATTAAGTTAAGTGTGTCAACTTTTATAACTTGAGTCTTTTGGGGGTTTGGGGGTATCGGTGTGCGAGTCCGAGTTGCACGTAGCCGGTTTTCCTTTGTTTAGTTCAGCAGATATTTAAGAACGATCCCACAACCATCACGCTACCAATCGGGACCAGTCCTACTATACCAATATGGATTTTTTACACCTAATTATGGTAAATGGGCGCCCATACAGCATATACATATATGGCAGAGTAAAGTTATGTCTATTCCTTATCAGTACTACAATTATATCATCTGAAAAGCAAAAACAAAGCAAAATGTAATTGCGTTTTTATCAGTGAAAATGAAGTCACGGTATAATTACTACACTCACGCACGGTCGTTAGAAAACAATAGAATATACAATTGTACATATATAATTGTTATTGTCACTGTCGATTGTATATGAAAACTTATTATTCAAATTCAATTGAATATAGTTAAAACAAATTTATCGAGATATGTAAGAAAAATATATAGGTACTACGCATAATTTTTCAACCCTCAATCGTTGTGTTTACCTGGTATTGCCTTTTTCGTACTAACACCACGTGGACCTAGATCTAGATCCTAGATCTTTTCTATCACAAACAGAGGAGGTTTGATCGTACCTTTCAATAGCCCGGTACAGAAACATTTGACTAATACCAAGCTTATGAAGTATTTAAAAAAAATATATTTGTGTCCATAGCCACTTAATGTATTGCAATCACAGCGATTTGCGCCCCTCCAGCACGACTGGCCTTCCTAATTGTAACACTATGCATATTATCATCAACCACATAACCCATCTTTTGTCCACTGTTGGACATAGGCCTTCCCCAATTCTCGCCACCACACTCGATCTTCAGCTTTTATGCATATTATATGCAATAAAAATAAAAAACTGTAGCTGTAAATGGAAGATTATATACGTTATATTATATACGACTAGCGGAAGCGCGCAGCTTCGCTTGCGTATTTAAGGGTGAATTCTAATAACCCATGAAACATGTGTTCAATGAAATATTTTTAAGTGTCTAAATTTCAAATTTTATAAAAATTGGTGGCGATTTAAGAATTTTCCCATACAAACTTTCAACCCCTTATTTGCAGCCTTAGGGGGTGAATTCTAGAAAACCATGAAACATGTGTTTAATTATATGCGTTTAAGAGTCTGAATTTCAAAATTTTATAAAAATTGGTAACGATTTCAAAAAAACCTATACAAACTTTCAACCCCTTATTTGCACCCTTAGGGGAAGAATTCTAGAAAACGATGAAACACGTATTCAATTAAATACTTTTAAATATCTAAATTTCAAATTTTATTTAAATCGGTGCCGATTTAAATTTTTTTCCATACAAACTTTGAACCCCTATTTCACCCCTTTAGGGTAAAAATTTTTCAAAATCCCTTCTTAGTGGATGTCCAGATTACGAAAGTAAACTTTTGCCCAAATTTCACGTTTCTATTATCAGCAGTTACGGCTGTGCGTGCGTCTTACCTCAGTCAGTGAGGACAAGTCCTTTTATATATATAGATTATATACACTGATCCAAAAGCTTAAGGAAGGCGTTCTGCATAAGCTAGGCCAAATCTAAGTTTCCACACCTATATACATATATAAAATAATTATATAAAAGATATGTAATGTACTATAATAATATATATAAAAAAAATAATAATATGCGTACTCTTTCAGAAAAATATGGCTTAATAAAATTATTTTTCACATAAAGATTACTCGAGCATTTAATTTTATTTATTACATTTCCCGTTCATTTCTAATTAGTGACAGACCGGGTGTTATATTCAAAAAACGCCTTTCAGAAATCTCATGAATCACGAGTTCTTTTGAATTGTAATTAAATATGGCACGAAATTGGAATATATATTCTTTTTAATATTTTATTAAAATCATATAGAAGAAGTCGTGTAATTACTAGAGCTTACCCGCGGCTTTGGCCTCGAGATATAAATGAATAAGAATTATATATAGTTTTCATTGATACACAATTTTTCTTTTAATTCAGACCAGCAGTTGATGAGACTAATACGTTCATCCAAACAAATTCCTTAGCTTTATGATATCAGTACTTGTAGGTTAAATGATTATTATAAATGTCTAATAGTAATTTAATTACTATTTAATTATAATAGGCAATTTAATGTAATATATTGACATGTAAGTTACATACCTGTGTAATGTTCTATGAGTGCGTACATACTTTACTCACAAACGTAAATTAATAATTAATAGGATTTTTAGATAAGTTAAAAAACTTTGTTAAAAATACAATCGTTAAAAAAATACTTCCCGCTTTATCCTAGCTAGCGGGATAGGGGATACACAAGGGTCCACTGTCATGAACTTCTTGGCACTTCTTACATGTAGGGCGTCCTCATGTTTTTTTTTCGAGATCTGCCTCCAGAACATCAATATAGCTTAATTGAGGTCTTCCCCAACCTCTCTTGCCAAAGGAAAAAAAATTAAGCTTATTTATGAGTAAATTGTATTTTTCTTTAACTTTTCTTCAATTTATTATATGTAACGTCTTCAATATGACAAATATATACATATAAAAATTTTACGTTCAAGCTATTACACAACTGTATAATAAAATGTTAGTATAGTCCTATTAAATTTTATAGCGTGTGCTTAATATTTGGATGGTCGATATTAACTGAATTACAGCAAGGATCCTGAAGTAGAGTAACTGGTAGGTTAAACATGATTTTCGAAATCTAGGGACATTTATAGATTTTAATAACAAACGAATAAATTATTAAGAATTAAAATTAAGTAAATACCTATTTACGTTTATATATAAGTATATTCATATCCTCGTTCTGATAACAATCCGACGGGGACTCCGTACCAAGATTGTAGATCATGTTTCTAACAACTATAATTCTGAAATAGGTTCGGAAGCCTCGATGAGCGATTCCGAATCACACTTAACAGGTTTTTTTTCTTGTAGGGTACGGAACATTAAAAACTTTTCATTTCAGCAATTGTATCAATTACTCCACTACCAACACCACGTGATATGAGAAGGACGGTAAATAATAAAATTTTGATATTATATTCATGCTGAGTTCTAAACATTTTTTATTCCATGAAAGTAAAATTAAATATAATTAAAATGTATCCATCTCTCTATTAGTATTTAAATCACTTTGTAATTAAAATAAGGGCAAAATAACAAATTGTAATAACTCAAAGCCACTCAATAATTATATACATACTTTGATCTGCATTCAAAATCTTCAATTATGTCAATTAATTCATTAAGTTTTGCTTATCAATGTTCTTAATGAATCGAATTTCACATTTAATAACTAAAATAGCAATATAGCAATTCTTTCGTATTTTACTTGAAAGTGTAAAACATAATATATACAGTCTATATAATATTATATTGATAACCGTCCAAAGCGGAGGAGGTAGAGTAGGAACTCACACCCTGGCAAGATGTTTAGTTTGTTTCTTTAGATATCCCTTATCTCATCTGACTATATATGTATAGTACATTGTCGTACGAAAATATTTGTATTTTCTTCTTTATACCTAAAATATCTCGTAATAGATATGTTATATCTTATAAGTTTATAGCCCTACAGAATTGCTAACAACATACGAGTAAATAAATTATAACAAGTGTAAGTATAAGAAATTTTGACGTAACTTGATACTTAATGTGCGGGGTTCTGAGTCCCATTCCTCTGCATCCCAGATAAGCGGAGGGAACCTAGTGTTAAGATATTCCGTTGAGGCATTGCATGTTGAGTGGCGGTGCTCAACGCCGGGCTTTTGCCTTGTGAGTCTCATTAAATTTCAAATATTTTATTCACTATTCTAAGTATTTTCTCAAATGTATGGCCACTCTATCAATAGCTACATATTACGTAGTCGAGATAACAGGCCACAAGCGTCACACCCGCTCGTATGTTCCACAAAGGCTGACCTTCCTTAATTACATCCAATCCTAATCGACTCCATCGAAATATTTAGTATACGAGTACGATTACCGATTCATTAATATTTATGTTCATATAAGGATTTAATGTAGTAAATGTTTAAGGTATTATTTCGTAAGAAAGTTAAAGTAGTTTAACAGCTTTAATGGATGGTAATAGTTTAATTTAGAGAGAAAGGAGAGGAAGGATTAGAGAAAGTATAAGTGGAGTTCTTGTAGAGGAAAGAGTGGACTTCGATTTTTTTAAAGAGAACTAATAGTGAGTGACAGTATAAAACTGAAATGAGATGTTCTAAACCACATCTGGTATTTCGTGCAAAATATCTGGTCTTCTTTATGAAATATTGTTTAACGACGACTGAAAAAAAAAGTTAATAGACAAATAAGGTTCAATAAAAATTACCCATATTAAGCAACGAATGTATCTGTGATTAATAAAATCAGTGGCGTATCGTGGCCAGACCCTTTTTAAAAAAAAATATTCAATATGGAAATAATTATTTTAAGCGTAGGAAAATACTACCAATTAAAGAAAAAGTATTTAAAATTTTAATTTTCACTTTAAGAATTTGCTATTTTGCTAAAAGCTCCACGAGACTCTCCTCTCCAGTAAGAAAGGGCACGCGTTGTGTTCTGCCATACATCACTCGACATCTGAAATCTAGGCAAAAAGCGGAGAACAGAGTGTTGACACTAAGAATTCTTTATCTACCTTACTATGAGAGAAAATAGCATGAAATTGAAAGAAGTTCTTATACTTGCCTATATATCTATAACAATAACATAGTGTGCGAGTAGTTTAATATTTTATGCACATTTACACGACTGGAATTTCCCAAACATAATAAGTAATATGTAAACAGAGTTGTTATAATTTGCGTAAATGTTTATAGTTTAGTGGCTATAAATGTTCGGATGGACGTGTTTGTGATATCGGCGCCATCTTATATTATTGTACATTTATAGTAAATTCTTATATTTGGAATATTCCTATAGAAAACCTTTTAGTTTTTATATCTACGGTTTAATTATATTGGTTTTTATGGTAATGGTAGGTAATGGTTTTATGGAATATTTATTGAGAATTATCATATGTGATATGAACTTAATATCAATTGAATCTCATACATGATAATTACCAATGTGTAAGTAAAACAAAAATTGTGATATTGATATTGAAAATAGCAACTGTTGAGGTGCTCGGAGAAGTCTATTTACCTGAAGAATATTTTGAATTTCTGTTGGATAAGCAAGTGAGAGCCTTTATTACTAAGCTTGTTTAAAAACATAATTGTACAATTAAAAATCCTAATTGAGCCATTGCCACATTCAACTTATCCAAACTATAGAAATCTCTAACTATATAAATAATGATTCTTTCTTAATAAAGAAAACGAAAATAATAGCATCTTCATTTCATTTACTCCTTTTAACGTTCGCTTTTATACGACGATATTTAATCAAAACAATATTGTGTTTGGGAAAAAGAAAAGTTTATCTCGCATTGTATTACCCATAAAATAAAGTTTGTTACTTCTACTGGCTCAGTCAATTCGGTGACCTATATTCTATGATATAAAAAGAAATCAAGATTTGAGACTGGTACAGTGGTTTTCGTCTGAATTAGATGTGACGGTTATAGGCTTCATTTCTGCTCAGAGGAATAAATTATTTTAACTTCATCGTTCCGGTAAAATGACAGAGCGGCTCGCGGCGTTGAGTTTCGCCGTCGAATATGCAATATCTCGAAAATTAAGCGGTGCAGTCGGAGGTTCTATCCACTTACCCCGTTATGTGCGGGATACAGCGAGCTAAAGCACAAAAAATGTAAAGAAAATTTCTATAATAATTGCCTCTTTACTTATTATGATATTTCTTTGATTACGGCTATAAAGACTGTAATATTAAAATGTTATTTCCCATAAAAAGTGAGCGCAAATATGTATTTAATGTAATTAATTAGCACTCGGGGAGATATTGTAAAATATTTGTATGAATAAAATATTTATCTTGAGAATTGGCTGTTTTTCGTATACTTAATAAATATATGTAAATATAACAATTTCACATTTTTTCCCTCACACTGGAATAAAAAGTTATAGGTTCGATTCTCACTTGGAAGAATAAATCGTTTTCATTTCATCATTCGTGGCGTTGGACCCTTAACACGCACGTCTCACTAATTGAGTGGAAAATAGAGACGCCTTAACACTTTGTTATCTCTGCCCACCCTGCTATATGTTGGACACAGTATAAACTTTGTATGATGATGTATCTTTTATAGCAGCATAAAAATGCTTACGATAGTATTTCAAATCACATAATCTCAGTTATAAGTGGACGCTGAATTCTTGAGACATTGCATTAGTAGCGATTAACGCCGTGCTTTGCCTCGTTACTAGAAAATGATATAATTAAAAATTTCATTCCCCTGAGTGAGAATGAACACACTATCGCTGCATTTACGAGTGTGCGCCCGTGCCACGACGGCCCCCGTCTTCGTCTCTTGTTCTCTTTGCCTATAAAATAAGCATATTCTTAAAATATTATAAGATTAGGTTTCTGTAACAAAAACATAAGAAAAGAAAACGTTGTATTTTTATGCTAAAATCGAATACAATAGGCGAAAGCTTTTAGGGCATTTTCATCATAATAAGAAAGACATATTACTTTGAATACTAAATTGATATATAAAATGTTTTTGTTGGTTGGATACATTATATCTTAATGCCCTTCTTGTGATGTTAGACAAGTAAAATGTAGTGATTGATCACTACTTGTATCTAATATCTAATTTTATTATACTTAGGTACATAACAGTCGTGGCGCACAGGCATAAGTGTGTGATTGTAAACGCGGCAGGTTGCAGGTTCGATGCTAACTCAAGTAAATTATTTATTTATTTATATTTTCATTTCTTGGCTCTGGTAAGAAGAAAAAACGCGTTGAGTTCCACCACTGAAGCCATGGATCGAAAATTCGAACAATTCGAGAAATGGAAGCGTCTTAATGAGAATGAAGTGTCTTAACTAGGTACCCAAGTTCCTTATGCCAATCCTGCTATATATATAGCGTGAAGCTATTTACGTTTTCATGTTTAAAACTTGACCAAGTAACGATTGCACTTCACTAAAGTAAAAGTAATTAAAGAAATCTTCAATATGGATAAGATGGCTGTAGTGAGCGTATTCTTACACGTAAAAAACGAAGCCGAAGTATTTGTATTCGTTCAAATGTAATATTATCAATATAGAGATTTGTTTTGTATCTTTACATTTTATCTCAAGCCCAAATGAATAGATTTATCCTATTCATTTTACACAAAATTTAAGGTTCATATATCTCAATAATATTTAATAAATAATAGTTAAGTGCTCGTTAATTCTAATTTCATAATGTAATTGTAGTTTAAATTTCATTATACCCCTATGTAACGTTAGTATCGCGTTGATATTATAAATTTACACAATTGTTATGTTGTTTACGTAATTCAATTAGCTTATAATGGTGTATAGGGGAAAATTGGGTTATTGGAGCCTGCTATATTTAAATATTGTTAAAAAATATTTTATCTTTGTTTATTTGTCTATATGTTAGTATTGGTATAAATATTTAAAATAGTAATATTATAATTATATGGGAGCACTAAGAAAGAATTCCTCGAAATTTGTGAACGAAACATTATGCTATTTAATTATAAGTTGACAATGAGTCATCCTTTTTCGTTCGTGCAGCGTTCAACTGGAGAGCTCAAGCCATGGGTAAAAGCAAGTGCAGAACAAATATTAATTAGACCCCCATGACCCAGTAGTTTAGAATCCCTAACCAGAGAAATGGCTATTTTCTCTCTGTATTTTTAAAGTGCTCCAATACCAAAAATACTACAGATAAAAAAAATACAATACCTTCGTTCTAATAACGCGCTGGCATAAATCATATTAAACGTCAAGTGTATTATATGAAACGCCTACAAGCATGTGACGGTTTTCTCCCTCGTCACATTAAATTAGCGTTCCCGCAAAATATGAGGGTCATAAAAATTTGACACATTGCTCTTCGCTAATGACATTGAAATTATGTATTCTTTATACCCAATGAGTAATTTTAAAGGTGGCTTTATGTTATTATATATATTTGTTTTAGCTATAAATAGTAATAAATTAAATATTAATAAATTAATAAATTAATATAAATAGTAGGAATGCCGTCGCGTCGTGGCCTACACGCGAGCTTAAACATAAACAAATTGTACGCGTCGAATAGAGAATTTTTCATTGTTTTTGTTGATTAAAAATGATGGAATGTATATTGTAAATTTCCACAAATTTTATTTAATTTACTAAAAAGATATACGGAGATTTCTAAGCCAAGCGTTCTATCTTGATAAATATCATAATTCAAAACATTCTTTTAGAGAGCTCATATCTGATTTCATTTTACCACGCGCGCAAAGCCGCCAGTAAAAGCTAGTTGCTTTATTAAATTCTAGATACAGTTTAAATATTAAATTTAATAAACATAAAAAAATATTCTAGGTAATCCATACAATAAGATTGAATGTTTAATATGAAAATACCAACCTCCAAAAATATTTTACGATTCCATAGGCATATGAGGCACGTTATTTTAATTTAATTTGGACATTTAAGTAATAAATAATGCCAAGTATTTTCTGTTTTGGAATTTTATTTCATTTGATTAAATTGTTTTCCAAATTCAAACTCAAGAATCAAGTGTTAACATACTTTATTCCCCATTTTCCTCGCAAATTCGAAATATTGCGTGTCTAATGGCGAAACTCAACGCTGTACATTGTCTAATTACTTATCAAATCAGAAAAATAAAAGTGATTCGTACATATACTTTAAAAAAAATACTTTTTTAATAAAAAATACTAAAAGAAAAAGAAATAGAAATATATAATACTCGATATATTTTAGAAATATAAAAAGAAAAATAAATAGAGTAACATTACGATTAATAAATATATATTCCAATATTAATTGACAAAAAAAGAAACAAATTAATTAAGAAAACTCATCTGCATCTCGTCCTCGATTTTGTTCCGCGCTTAACTTTTTAAATGCAAATGCACGCTCAATTTGATACACAGATCATTTAACACAGAGGGAACTTGTTATTATTTTAATAAAATATAATTATTTGAAAAAGAAAGAAAGAATGGTGATTGAAAGAGACTCGAAAAAATTAAAAGCTAAGTTTGATATTGAATCCTATATCCTAATCATCATTCAACATGATAGGAGGTTTGCCCTCTGTGTTCTCGCTATGTACTCAGTAAAATGATATTCCCTCTAGTGTGAATCAAACCAAGAACCGTCGTGCCCGACGTTATTCCTCTCTCTCTCTCTCTCTCTCTTCTTGTTACAATCTTTTTTATAATTTTATCTCAACCTAATTACACTATACACAAATCGATACCGTGCGACCATGATGTTTTTACCCGACGCGACATCCGCGGTCTCATAATTGTATAGCAATAGTCGCTGCCAATACTAAACAAACAGAACTTCAATCGAAGAATCGCCAATATAAATACTAGGTATACTCAACATTACGTATATTTTCATAATAACTTATGAGTGAAATTATTTTTAGGGCTCCGTACCTCAAAATATAAGAACGGAACTCTTATAGGATCACTTTGTTGTGCAGCTGTCCATCTGTCAAGTCCATTTATCTGGAGATCGCGTGGAGGTATACAGCTGTTAACATCAAGTATTTAGGTTTATACTCCTTTGAGCAACCCTCAAGCTTCTAAGTCTGCTTATTACGATTAAGTAAGCATTTCTGCTTATTACGATTATGCTGCATTTTGTAATGTTATCAAAACCTTTAGGGTACCCGTGGACTTACAGTTATGAAACTTGGTATGAAGTGAGAATTTACAATAAAAATACAGAAATAAATCGGAAAAGTGTAAAATTATATGTATTTCATAAAAAAAAAATTATATTGAGGCCAGTCGTGGCGTTGTGACACAAGTGTGTGACTGAAAACGCTCGGGTGTCGAGGCCTTTAGTTCCGCCACTCAATACGCAATGCCTTCAGAATTCGGCTGTAAATAAAGAACAGAGTGTCTTAACACTTTATTTACAGCATCACGCTGTACCACAGCAGAGAGAACGTAGTGATATGATACTTCCATTTCCCAAGAACTGCGATGAATGATATAGATATAGCATGCTGTGTGCTGAAATGAAAACATCTCCTTTCCATGTTTACAGTCAGATGTTTAGCTCAATATTAAATATTTAAATACTTCGAATTCGAGTACACAATCATCGCGTCCTTACTATGCATTTTTTATCTGCACCAAATTAAAAAAAAATAGTACGCCGTTATTTTTTGCGGTTTTTGTGTTAACAGCGGAACTACGGATTGATTTCAACCAAACGGTTATTTATTCACTCTTATATTTTATCTTTTTCTATTTATAATTACATAGATATATTATATTTAAAAATAATAAAAAAAATACACATCATCTGAATGTTAACGCGAGGGTTGTGGGTTCGATTCCTATTCGGAGGAATGAATTATTTTAATACTCGCTATGGTAAAAATGTTTTTTCAGAGAAAATGTTTTTTACAGAGAAAATTAAAATACTGTTTTAGTATGACGTTGTGTTCTCCACAACAATGTCAAATTGAGTGAAAAAAGGGAAACGGAGAGTTTTAACACTAAGTTCCTACTGTTGCACCTCATGCTGATGGCTTCATAAAATATTTATTTTTTATAAATCCACATTTACCTTTAAACGTATAAGTTAATCTGATATAATGACTTTAAACGACAACCGTCCTTGAATTCAACTGAACAATTGTGGCATTTTCTGCAATCTACGTAATTGATGCCAGTACGTACTTACTGGCACATGATGATACATGCAGCCGTTTCAATGGATAAAGCGAATTATTCTATGATTTGCCAATTATACTAGAAATTACGAGAAAGGCAAATTTTGTAAAAACATCTTTATTAGCTTTTGATTTGCTGCTGTCATGATATAATTTGAAAGTGCAGCGTTGAGCTCCGCCACACAACACTTAATGTCTGGAAGTCGGGTGAAAAGTAGGGAATAAGTGTCTTGACACTTAATACACCATTGCCTACACTGATATGCGGGATAAAGCGTGAAGCTTTGAAATGATAAGATGATATTTAGAAATGCTCATTTGATATACTTATTTAGCGATACTAATAGGTATCTCTATTAATTAAAATTCAAATTAAACGATTCTAAACTACTTATAGTTTAAATTTTTTTACCTGTCTGTATGTCTTTCTCTTTGTCTGGGCTAACCTACGGAATAGCTGAAACGTCTTTTAAGGGATTTCCATATCAATTATCATTCATTAGTATTAATTAAGAATAATAATACACTTAAATAATATCAAATAAGTGTTCGTATAGTTTAAACTGGAGAAACCTCGCAGCCACCAGCTAGTACAAACTCGTATATTGTATAGATAGATGAGGATGTAGGTGTATTTACTCAACACGAGCGAGTAAAGGTAATTAACAATCACGTGTTGACATCACTGTAGACTAGTAGGTACATGTGCCAACAATTACAAAACAAAACAGAAATAACATTCTTAATTAAAATGAGAAATGAATATACTAACTTTTTTTTGTAATGTATGCTATATTCAGAAATGTTTAAGAGATTTGTAGGTTTTTTTTAAATTCACAAAAATGGAACTCTTATAGCTTTATTTCTGTCTGTATTTGTTCTGTTCGTCTGTCAATACAATTTTTTTGTATTAAGATTTCGGACTTTTGTGTTACAGTTGTACAAAGAATGACTATAAACGCGACAATCGAAAAAAAAAGGTAAAACAAAAAAGAAAAAAGAGAACAAAGTGTAAAGCTGCTCGTTCTGTGTAAAACTAGAGATGCTAATGATAAATTACCCTATCCGTTACGCCCCTATCCGTACCCTACCCTACTATCCGTTCATACTGAGAAAGTTTTAACAAATTAACGTCGGACCGCGTATGGGGATGACCGCTTGAAGTGTTTCCGCATTACTGAAAATCCTATTTAGAGGGTTATTTATTTACACGTCATGAGGTTTATTTTTTTAACTTCTCAGTAGGCCGGCAGATGGCTCCGTTCCGTACTTTTTGCATAAGTTCCAAGACATTGCTTGTTTAGTAACGGATCTTAACGACATGCTTCACCAGACCGAGGAAATGAAAATAATTAAATTGTCCGGAAAGGAATCGAACCCACAAATCTAAATCCGAATCATATTTGTGCCTACTACTGAAAAAAAAAAAAGTCTGTCTGTCTATTTACTTTCATTTGGCAGTAATCACGAGAAGGAATCGAACTCACAACCATTACCTTAATTGAATCAACATTTTTGCAATATATACCTACCAATGTGTCACAATAATGTACTTTCATTTATATATAGATACTGCTAGAACATTAACTTAACTATCACTTTACTTGAGAACGTTTGCATTCCTCTCTAATTTAGAGACTTAATTAGAGACAAAAAACTAATGGTTTTCTTGTTGCCGGCAAAGATAATAGTGTTATACGTCTTATACAGGGTGACTGGCAAATGAACAGATAAATTGAAACATGATATGAAATGAAAAAAAAAGGAAAATTTCCAACTTTTTGTTATTCCATATAACATAGTCCGAAGTTTTAACATTTAAGACATATTGTTAAAAATTTTTTTTCCAACTTTGCAAAAAAATGCTCGAGAAAATATTTTATATTGCTTGTATATTGATTTTTTGTATTATATTACCCATTTAATTATATAACATGGAACTTCCAGTATATTATAATATTTTTGTTTATTGGGTTACTGAGTTTGAAAAGGTTTAAGCTTCGTCACAAGCTGTACCTCAAAAATTTATAGGAAAAAATATTTAACTACATACTCTAATTTTAAATACATCATCACTTTGTCTATCTTTTAATTGATACAAATAAATATTATTCCGACTTTTTTTTAAATATATCGTAAAATCTTCAGTTTAATAAAATCACTAGACTACTACTATTTTCTTTATTTTTTTTCTTTATTTCAAACACTGAAGAATAAAGACGTGACAGGTTGTGGGTTCGATTGCCGCTCGAGGAAATTAAATATTATTTAAAGTCATTTTTTCGTTCTTGTGTCGAGATAGAATTCGGCGGAAAGAGGAGAGTGGAGTGTCTTAACTCTAGACTTCCTGTACCTACTCTGCTACTTGGATACAAGGTGAAGCTAAAATAAAAAATACAAACAATAAAATATTATTCATATTTAAATAGCTAAGTAGTGCTTCGAATAGTAATACTGATAAGAAAAGCTGGTATGGAACAGCAATAACTTCTTTAAACTCTTACATAAGTGTTCGATAAAATGTAAATTGTACTACGTGAGGTGATTACATTTCCACTATATACATATTCTTCGTTAAAAGAGCTTTCTAGATTTTTATTTTTATTTTTTTGCGATGCTTATATTGTATGGAAATTTCCGTATTGATAATATTAACACTGAGAAGGTATATAGAATAAAAAAGATTGTATTGAAGTCGTAAGTTCGATTCCCGTAAAATATTAAATTATTAAAAGAAAATGGATGATTGTTCTTTGTAACCTAAAATTCTATACTAATATACATAAAGATTTTTTTTCAACTTCACACTGCATCCCGCATATAGCAGCGTAGGCAGATAGAACCTAGTGTTAAGACACTCTGTTTTCCACTTTCCGCCATATTCTCGGAAATCCTCGTGCTATTTTTTGCCCTGGTACCAGACCGAAACTATTAAATATTTCATTGCCCCTAGTTGGAACAGAAACCACAACCGACGCGCTTACAGCCGCACGCCTGTGTCCGTGCGCCATAACGGCACCAAAAACATAACTATAACTTACGACAATAATTTAGTGTATACGCCTTCACGAATAAATTAAACTGTTTACGTAAATCACTATTATCATGTGTCGAAGACAGCCATTTGTAATTGATTAGATAATTAATATATAGACAGCGGCTCAACAATTCAAAATGGAAACAGGAAGTAATAATAATAATTAATATTAATAAAAATATTAATTAAAATTAAAACAAAACACAATACCTCCAGAATTCGGCGGAAAGTGGAGAACGGAGTGTCTCAACACAAGGTTCCCTCTGCCTACCCTGCTGTGTGTGAAATACAGGGTGATGGTAAGAATACAATTAATTAATAAATATTATTTACCTTTCAAGTAGATATTGTAAAAAAATCACTTTAATAATATTTCTTAAAGTAGGTAAATGCAATGAGTAATAATTGCATATCAAATGCAACAGTCATTAAATTAGTCATCTAACCCACAAAACAGAATAAAGGTATTGTTTTTATTTCAATTTTATATCGTTTCCTGCATATAGCAAAGTAAGCAGAGGAAACCCAATCTTAAGACACTCCATTCCTCATTTTCTCCTAATTGGTGGACTTTACCAGTTGAATGGCGGAGCTCAACGCCGCGCTGGTCTTGTAAGAGCGAGGATATGGAAATCCAGAAGAATCCAAAACCATCGCATTTATAGATAGATATCGGCATTTACATCCCGATGATTCAGTTGTTAATTCATTTCTCCCTTACATACTCGGTAATCCTTGTAAATGGCTTTTTAAATGAGCAAGATAATAGCTACCTAATATCCATATAAATTGAAAATCCTAAGAGAAAACTTAATGTAATAGTAATTGATCTTGCACCTCTCCCATCCAAGCCCAAACTTATTTTAGTTTCACGCTGTATTCTGTACATAGCAGACTAGACAGAGGGAACCTAGGAACCTAGTGTTAAGTTACTCCGTTACCATTAAGAAATTTCCGTTCCCCACATACCGCCAAATTCTGCAGGCATTGCATGTTAAGTGGCGGAACTGAACGCCGTGCTTCACCTCGTCTCCAGAGCGCCGTCGCGTTCATACTCAATTCTATTTACAGAAAATTATTTATGTGGAGTCATCACGTACAGCAATTTTCGGAGTACATTGATTACTATTTGGAAAGCCATTATTACTCCAAATTGTAGTACGAGAATGTACGCGTAAATTTAGTTTATAACTATACCATCAGTATCAGATTGCATTCAAGAGCTTATTGTTATCACACGAGCTTTGGTATGCCATTTTGATGAAACTTTAGCATTTAATAGATGATATTATCGGCTATAAGTTCTTATATTTTGTGTATATATTTTTAAGATGATTTTTTAAGGTTCTAGGTTTATGCTGTATATGTACGCAGAGGGAGTTAAGACACTAGGCTCTTTCTTTCTACCCTGCTTTACGGGAAAAAGTGTAAACCTAAAAAAATACGCACAAATTAATTAAATAATTTTAAAAAATACCATTCACCTGCAGGGATTTGTATCTACAACCATCGCGAGCTACCATGGACTTCCCGTCTGCACAACGACGGCATAGTGATGTTTTCATCTATTTTCCTTGAATAGTAAATAGAGCATAACGTCTGTTCGCTCATATGGTCGTTTTACACCGTTATGATCATATACAAATAAAAAAATCAAATAAATCAGCTTCACGCTGCATCCTGCACGTAGAAGGGTAAGCAGATACAACCTAGCACTCCAGACTACGACGCGTGTCCGATCTCATTCGCCAAACGACTTCTTCGTCAGAAGTCGATTGGCGAATGGAATCGGAGATACCAGTCTGGCCAAACGGCCTCCGGTACAAAAATGTTCTTCCCAGATGTGGCTGGCGCTTACGGGACCACCAGGTGCCTCAAGATAGATACGGTACTGACTCAAATATTGACCGGCCACGGTGGGTTCTCCCAGTACTTACATAGATTTAAGTGCAAGGAGAGCCCATCGTGCATCTGTGAGCCGCGCACCGCAGAGAGCGTGACTCACATTCTATGCGAGTGTCCGGTCTACAGTAGTGAGAGGGCCCAACTCGAGATCCGGACCGGGAAAAGAGTAGCAGCCGAAAACTTAAAAACATTGATAAGGGACAAAGAGACCCATGAGGCATTCGTGGGTTTCTGTAAGAGCGTGGGCAGCAAGTATAAAAGACAAATAAATTAAAGTCAGAAAATCTTAAAGCTAAATTCATTA
>HE671841.1:55544-112372 GCA_000313835.2 Heliconius melpomene melpomene
AATAAATAAAAAAAAAAAAAAACCTAAGCACTCCGTTCTTCAGTTTCCGCCGAAGTTTTCGATTCTTTGCGTGTTGAGTGGCGAAACTCAACGCTGGGCTTGCAACGCTGCTTTGGTGCCAGAGCCAAGAAATGAAAATATAAATGAATAATTATTCATTTTACAGAGTGGGATCGAATCCACACCTGTCGCTTTACAGGCAGGATTTTTTTCTAATTCTTAATAAAATGTGTTTTTAGTCTCTTAGGTAATTCGGCATCTTTATTTAGTGTTTGAAGCAGTTTCTACTTCAGCTATAACGAGCAACATCGCAATGGTCTTGGATTCATAATATGCAACTCTAGGAACTATTTATATTATTGAAATAAATAGTTAGTGTGTTTCTAAATGATTCTACGTGAGTTCATTTATTAATATGAATGGATTACTTAATTACAATTATTTAGATTAGTTCCGATACAAGAGGCATCGTTGCCTGCAAGTGCTTATAGCTTATAGATTTATTTTTGGTGTACAATAATGAGTATTTTACTTTTATTATATATCTCGCACACAGAGAATATAGGCAGAGAAAACTTAATGTGAAGACACTTCCATCCTCACTTCCTGCCAATATTTAGAGACATGCGTATAGCGGAAGCAGCAACTGCTGTGCGTTGAATGACACAATATCAATCAAAGCTTTTATAGCTCTACTATGTATATAGAATAAGAGGGGGAAGCCGTATGGCTATTCTATTTCACTACGCGATTGTTTCTTCCCTTAATCTGTGACTAATAAATACTGAAAAAAAAAATCTGCTTCACGCTGTATCCTGCACACTGCAAGGTAGTCAGAGGGAACCTACTGTTAAGACACTCCGTTCCCCATTTTCTGCCAAATTTTGGAAGCATTGCGTGTTGAGTGGCAGAACTCAACGCCGCCCTTTGTCTTGACACCAGAGCGAAGAAATGGAAATATAAGCGTAACTAAATATTTCACTTCCTCGAGTGGGATTCGAACCCACAACTGTCGCGTTGAAGTCACACCCTTGTGCCATTGCGCCTGCACCTCACTTTAATTAGTATGTAAAAAAAAAAAAACATATATTTTTTCACATATTTAACTAAGTTTTATCTATATAGAAAAATAAATTCGAGTCTCCATCCATACAGTATTTTAATATGGAATTTCAATATTTTGTTGATTACAAGTTTAAAATAATACGTAAAAAAAGTCTCCTTACGCCATAGCAACCAAAGTCACTGACCGTATCCAATATTGTCGATACATGTAAATACCATACAGTACAGTACAAGTAAATATGTTAAAACCAATTGTGCAAGTAGTTTACCGTTAATTGGCCGCGTTGTACAGAGACAGCTATATTCTAGCTATACTATAGTTAATACTATACAGGTTAAAAGGGTCAGCGCTCCTTTTACGGGAGGGAACAGCATACAGGGTTAAATATTTCAAACCAAACCAGTTTAGACGTAGGATTTTTTTTATTTCACGATGTTTATCCATACCTGTAATTCGTGTGACGTAGTTACCAATAACGTAACGTACTCATAGATACCAATAACGCAAACACACACTACTATAAAATTACTACTAAAAGTTAAACAACTTTGAACTTTACCGCCGATACCTGCGACTCGATTTCGGGATGAGGCGTATGCGGCGATGTCCTTTTGATAGGTTTATACCTGCGTGCGTCATTCTTGGCGACAAATGGTGTTTTATTTTACAACTAGCGACCCTCTTGCGGCTTCGCCCGCTTTAACTACTGGATTATTCATGTAATGTATGTTTGCAAAGCACTTAAGATAATGTGAAAATTAATTAAACCCTAATGCAACCCGCATTTTCGTAGCTTCAATAAGGATTTTCCAATTGTTTTACACAGCAAGGATTTTTTAGTAGGTACCGTAATTTATTTTTAAACCTATTTTTAAACGGAAGCAATTATAAACAAAAACCTACCTACTACTAACTACTACAAAAAATGTGAAACCAAATATATCGCGCTTAAATAATACATTCAACTCCAATTATCCAATACGTGCAAACGCATCTAACTAAGTCTTCGTTGCTATAGAGGCAGCCGGGTTTTTTTTTCGAGCTTGTGGTTAATGCTGAAGGGGGTATTCTGTCCCTGATGAAAAGCAAGCACGACGTGGCTGCCTGTGAGGAAAATTAAATAGAATGCATGGGCCGGGAATCGAACCCGGGCCGCCCGCGTGGCAGGCGAGCATTCTACCACTGAACCACCGATGCGTGTAAGGCAGGCGGGCGCGGCGGACGCATGGCGAGTGGCGAGCCGTTTCGCAGCAAGGATTTTTTGATATTGTAACAACTTCTAAAGTACTTATTAAAATGAAAAACAGTAAAAGACAGTTTTGGTCTACATTAAATGGCCAACGTAACTAATATACTTATTTATATGCTGAGAGTAAGGGATAAGTGAAACTTGAGTAACATACAGCTGATGTGTCAACGGCGTGATGTGTCAACAATTAAATGCGTTTTTCTGTAAAACTATTCGCAATTTCGAAATATTGTAAAAAGCAAATTTTATCTTCGTTTAACGTAGAAAATTAATAAAGTATTTTAAAGGATAAGGACCATTATGGAAAAATATCCCTCACAATAAAAATATATTGAAATTATTATTTTTAGACAGAAAAATGATCACTACACGTTATTCTTAAAAGATACGAATATGCTCTCACGGACTTTTTTGTAGATCTTATTAAGAGGAACAATACTCCAGTACATTTTTTCATGTAGTACTTACTATTAGAGCAGCGCATGCGCGAAAGTGTCTCAACGGGTAGGACTTTATACACATTTATCGTATTTATGTTAATTTACATAAGAATGTACAAATAATAAACCATATATAAACCTTCTACGAAAAACACTCGACTTAATGGTGAAGACCGCATCAAAATCCGTTGGGTGGTTTAGAAGAAGAAGAGTTAGAAACAACAGACAGACACGAAAAGCGACTTTGTTTTATAAGATATAGGATGATAATTTTATTATTTATTTTGTTTAAAAAAACACCATTTTATTTTTGGGAAAAACATTTCTTTAATTATATATACACTTTTCTGAAGTTTGTTTTTATATTATTGACTTATTTTATTATATATTATCCTATATCTTATAAAACAAAGTCGCTTTTCGTGTCTGTCTGTTGTTTCTAACTCTTCTTCTTCTAAACCACCCAATGGATTTTGATGCAGTTTTCACCATTAGGTCGAGTATTTCTCTTGAAAGGTTTATATATAGTTTATAATTTGCACATTCTTATGTAAATTAACATAAATACGATAAATGTGTATAAAGTCCTACCCGTTCGAGACACTTTCGCGCATGCGCTGCTTTAATGGTAAGTACTACATGAAAAAATGTACTGGAGTATTGTTCCTCTTAATAAGATCTACAAAAAAGTCCGCGACGGCATATTCGTATCTTTTAAGAATAATTTGTAGTGATCATTTTTCTGTCTAAAAATAATAATTTCAAAATATTTTTTATTGTGAGTCATATTTTTTCATAATGGTATTAATCCTTATCCTTTAAAATACCTTATTAATTTAAACGAAGGAACTACGTTAAACGAAGATAAAATTTTCTTTTTACAGTATTTCGAAATTGCGAATAGTTTTAAAGAAAAACGCATTTAATTGTTGACACATCGCGCCGTTGACACATCAGCTGTATGTTACTCAAGTTTCACTTATCCCTTACTCTCAGCATATAAATAAGTATATTAGTTACGTTGGCCATTTAATGTAGATCAAAACTGTCTTTTACTGTTTTTCATTTTAATAAGTACTTTAGAATTTGTTACAATATCAAAAAATCCTTGCTGCGAAACGGCTCGCCACTCGCCATGCGTCCGCTGCGCCCGCCTGCCTTACACACATCGGTGGTTCAGTGGTAGAATGCTTGCCTGCCATGCGGGCGGCCCGGGTTCGATTCCCGGCCGATGCATTCTATTTAATTTTCCTCACAAGAAGTGAGCAGTAGTGCTTGCTTTTCATCAGGGACAGAATACCCTCTTCAGCATTAACCACAAGCTCGGAAAAAAAAACCCGCCTGCCTTTATAGCAACGAAGATTTAGATGCATTTGTACGTATTGGATAATTCGAGTTGAATGTATTATTTCAGCGTGATATATTTGGTTTCATATTTTTTTGTAGTAGTTATTAGTAGGTAGGTTTTTGTTTATAATTTCTTCCGTTTAAAAATAGTCATTTAACTATCTAAAAATAGTCATTTAAATATATTTTAATAAGTACTTGAAAAGATTAGTAGCACAGATTTAAAATTACGGTACCTACTAAAAAATCCTTGCTATGTAAAACAATTGGAAAATCCTTATTGAAACTACGAAAATGCTGGTTGCATTAGGGTTTAATTAATTTTTACATTATCTTAAGTGCTTTGCAAACATACATTATATGAATAATCCAGTAGTAAAAGCGGGCGAAGCCGCAAGAGGGTCGCTAGTTTAACTATATTTCATAAAATTTGCACTGAGACGTTGTCCCCTTTCTCCTCATTACAATTTATCCGTAATGTTTTAAAGGTTGTCTGGTAGAGATTGCTTAAAGCAATAAGACCGCCTTTGCATACGTGTTTTTCTTTCAATTTTATTTGTGTTGTTCTTTGTATATATTTCTTTTATGTGTCCAATAAAGTATATTCTATTCTATTCTATATTAGGCTTTTATAAAGTAGTTAAAACTGTGGTTTCATTTAAAGTGGTGATGACAAAAACACTATGTACACTAGAATATGTACCATCATTTGACAAAGAAAGTTCTATAGGTCGGTATAGCATATCAATCAGTGGATAGATAATATAAATATTGTTGATCTCCCAGAATTGTATATTGTATATTCGAGAAACCTGACCAAACCTGACCTGGCAAATACTTTATGAAAAATACAAATTCGTAACAAGTTTCAAGACTACAATTCTTATATAAGTACTTATATAAAAACATAGAAACCGTCTTCGTGGCGCAGCGGTTCTCAGGGCAATTAATTACTTATATTTCCTTGTTCTGGTAGCGAAAACGCGGCGTTGAATTCCGCCATTCAACATACAATATATCCAAAATTGGATACTGCCTGACCACTGACCCATTGTCTCGGAACTTGTTGATACTTCACCGCCTAAGCCAATTTTTTTTTAATACAAAACAATAGTTCCTGAGATTAGCTTGTTTAACAAACGAACTCTTCAGAATAATAATATTAAAAAAAGCTATATAGATTATAAATAACCATTTAACTACTTAACCTGTCCATATCTAAAAACGTTCCTTATATCTAAAACTAGAGATGAATTATAATTTTGTACCAATATATTAATTAATATGCTTAGCACGCTAACGTCTTGATTGCTTCCAGTCAATGTCAAATAACAATGCCTCGGCAGTCGGTATTATCAAAACAATACGTTCATATATCTATAGTAGGTATACTATATATACATCAATAATTAATATATGACACCATTATATGACTGCTAGTAGTTACGTGTCTTTGCGAGTGGATTATGCATATAAATACTGCATATATTAAAGTAGATAAAAGGAAATTTATTATTAATTTAGTAGTAGTTTATTTAGTTTATTAGTAGTTGTTAGTTTAGTTGTTTAGTTTATTAGTAGTTTTAGTTTCACGCTGTATTCTGCACATAACAGGTTAGACAGAGGTAACCTAGAGCTAATAATTCTTGACGCGTTGCATATGAAATGGCGGAACTCAACGCCGAACTTTGCCTCGTTTGCAGAGCGAGGAAATAATAATGTTATTTTTTTCATTCCCCCGGGTGTAGTATTTTTGCTCCTGTAATCTAATGGAAATAATAAAAAGTTGTGTATCAAAAATTATTAAAATTCTTCAAACTAAAACATTCTTAGTAATAGATTATAGTAGTTTCTGAGATAAGCGCATTCATTCACACAAGCATTTCTGCTTTATAATATTGATATAGATTTTATTTACTTTGTTTAATTTATAATGGATTTTTTAAATGTTTACATACGATTATTCTTAAAAAATACAGTCGAGGTCGGAGAACCCCTTAACTTCATATGTTTAGTTTACATTATATGTGTAAAATATGTATACGCTAAAAGAAGCCAATTCAAATATTTGAATAGTAAAATGACTATATAAACAGTTTTACACAAATTAGAATCTACTCAAGGTCAAAATATTTTATAGCTTCACGCTCTATCAGCATATAAAATGGTACCCGAGACATTCATTCGACATTTTCGAAATGTTGCATGTACAGTGGGGAACTCAACGCCGCGTCTTGTCTGACTATAAAATGACTATAAATAAATATAAAATGAATATAAAATGACTTATAAATTACTGTCAATAATAAACAAATAATTTATATATTTCAAGTTGGATCAAACTGCACGTAGTGTGCAAATTTGATTAAAATCGGTTCAGTAGTTTAAGAATCCATCGAGGGCAAACAACGTGACACGTAATTTTTATATAATAGATTATATACACACATGTCAAACATGTTTTGTTTCAAGTCAGTTAAGAATTAGGTTTTAATACAAAACTAATATACAAGGCATATTAAATTCATACACATACGCCAATTTAAAGTTTAAACTATGCAATGTTTTATCGTACGAGTACAGTTTAACGCTATGCCTTTTACGTCACAGCCTTATGGTGTATAAAAGTTATTACATTTACAGTTTCTTTTGGGTGCATATTTTTTTACCATTTTAGAAGCGAATATCTAACAAAGTATTGGCATAATAAAAAAAAATATTAGATACCTCTATAACCTTTAAAATTATCTATGTACATAATATCTATTTTATAGCGATTCATAAAATACAATAAACCTAATTTTAATTATACAGTATCTATCCGAGAAAAGGAATTTAAGACACCACTTTCTGCTAAGCCTCCGAGATAATGTGTTGAGTGGCGGAATTTAACGCCGCGCTTTGAATACCAGAGCGAGGAAATGATAATATATATACTTTTGAGAGATGATCGAACAGAAAATTATCGCACTTACAGTCACACGCCGTCCCAGAGCATCGCGACGTATTTTTATGTATTTTTATGCATATTAATTCGTATTAGTCAGTCAGCTATTGATATAAATTAGCTGTCTGGTAATTTTACTCAAAGCAAGGTTGTTTAATTCTTATATTACTGGAATAAAAAAATAACATGATTATAATTATAGAGCAGATGTCAAACTAAATCTAATCAAGAATTAGAGCATAAATCT
Organism: Heliconius melpomene melpomene; assembly: GCA_000313835.2. Lineage (NCBI taxonomy): Eukaryota > Metazoa > Arthropoda > Insecta > Lepidoptera > Nymphalidae > Heliconius > Heliconius melpomene. The sequence continues at coordinate 62,841 of HE671841.1, forward strand.
TGAATTTTGTATTAATAATGAAGACCGTGACTTTTACAATGTTCCGGGTTAAAATGTCGTTGTTTGAGGAAATGTATCATCCTTTTAGTTTTTTTATAGCTTCAAGTCGTTTCGTGCATATGAAAGGGTAGGAAAGGAAATTGGTTTTTATTTATTCCCGCATTCTATCGAGGCGTATTCTATTCTGCGGGAACAAATGAAAATTGTCTAACCTTCTGAAAAATAAAATAGTCCGCTTCTCCCTTTCCACCAAATTTTCGAGATATTGAATGTTGACTTCACCTAACTCAACGTATCATACTACGTTTCTTTACAAATAAAGAGAGGAACCCTTTAACCTACTTTGTCACATTTAGATTAGATTAGTCTGATTGTCTATAAATATTGCTGATAGACAATAAGTGTACACTGTTTGTGACTCACATAACTAATTTTATATTCGTTCGCTACGTAGTTCAGATTGACTGCTAGTTACACGGTAGCGAAAGAGTTTAATGTAAATTAAATAAATACATACGTATATAAAAAATAATTTATTTCAATCAGACATCAAACCCATATTAGGTAGATGTACCTTACTATACAATATTTACAGCACTTCCATTAGCAAACTGCCAAACCTGTTATATCTTGACACTAACACCTTTATTTATAGCTTGATTGGTTAACATTTTGAAGGTCAAAAAGCTTCCTCTGCATTAAAAACGATATTGTTATCACTTATCATTTATATGGTTAAAATATTAAGCCAACACGTAAGAAATGTAAAATTAAATTTTATCTTGTTCTGTTGAAAATTTGTTTTTGATTCCATGCTATCTTCCTCCGGTGGCTAAAAACTAGATAGTTTTAAGTTTCCTCGTTCTCCACTTTTCATTCAATTTTAGAGACATTAACATTGACACAAATCGCGAAGAACGTAAAAGTATATTATATAATGTGTGTAATTTTGGCTACTCTAATTGTAAAAAAATATTATCACCTAGCACGGGGAGTGGAGAGAATAGTCACTAGGTACTTTGTATAGTTACAGACATTGAAATTACTGACCTCACTAGGAATATTTTCAAACAATGCATCTGTACACACGTAGTATCCTCCATAATGTAGAGTATTAGAGTAAGCAGACGAAACATAATGTCCATTTCCATTCTCAACTTTTGAGATGTTTAAATTTTCCAGACAATGCGTGTTGAGAGATGGAATTCAATCCCGCTCTTTGTTTTGTTACCAGAGTGAAGAAATAACTTGAATTATTTTCCCCGAGTCGAACCCACAACTGTCGCGTTGACAGTCAGACGCCGTGCCATTGCACTACAATGACCCCAATACTCTACTAATATATAAAAGAAGAATATGTGATACATATTTTAGATTAATTTATTCTTATGACCTTATTATTATACATAATTGGGTACGTTTACCCGGATGTCAAAATTTGATATTTAATAAATGATTGAAATATTTCAATGTATGTACATATATTATTTTATATAAATGATTGTTTCATTTTATTTATTATATTTTATTATTTACAGGTATAGTAAATATTTTTATTAAATATATAGTTTTATAAACAAAACTAGAAAGCACGCTCCTCTACACTAAATGCTATACACGAGTGGCTTAGAAGTAACATCTGAAGATTTCACTATTCAAGTCCTGGCATCATCAGATCAGCTCGAAGATATCATATGATTATTATACATCTGAGCTATTTATAGCTGCCAAATTTCATGATGATAAAATGACTACAAACAATTGAGTCAAATTCAGTTTCTTAGATTTTAATATATTCTGAAAATTATAAATAATATAAATATTATATTCTTAAATCTTAAGAAATAATAATATATTTTGGATGTTGAGGAAATAACAAAGAGGATTACTCAACCTTAATCCCCAGATAATTATATACCTTCTTTTATATACCACTGTGGACAGAGCTAAGACGCAAATTAAAGGAACATGGAAATTTTAAACTTGTTAGCTCAATTAATTACATGAAATTTGATAGATACCATAGTAATATACCCGAACGCGATGGGTATGGGTTAATTTCTAAATCGGGGGAATAAATTATTTTTATTCTTCTCTCTGGCAACGTCAAACTCGTTGTAGAGTTTCACCTCTCAATGTCTTGAGTTCGATTGGAAAGATGAGAACGGAGTGTTGTAACACTAGGTTCTTTCTGCCCACAATGTTTTGCGGGAAAAGGAAAAAGTATATTTTTATGTATTTTTTCAGTATATTTTAAAAAAAATTAATATACCTAGTTGTATGTCTTCCTTTTTTCAAATAAACCATTGATTATAAATATGTGAATGTTGTTAAACAAACGGAAATAGTAATTACGTTCTAGTTTCTCTAACTACCATGCAAAATTCAAGAGATGCGTGCAATTGATAAAAAACATAATTGAAATCTTTGTTTAGCCATACGTGATTTGTATTCAGGTCGTTAACAATGAACGCACTAAGCGCATGCCGACACGCAAACAAAACACTGTTTAGTATTAAAAATATTTATTACAATACTGTTTTATATTTATATTATATATACATACTACAATATTCACTTAAGGCTGGAGGCTTCATTAGAGCTGCTGATTTCGTTCACTTCGTTAGGTATATCACGGACGGTTACTTCTTCTCGGTTGGACGGGGTTGTAAGTTCTTTTCTGTCTTCTACCTCAGCTACTGTCGCTGGAAGATCAGTGGTGCCTTTGGCTTCATCGACTTCCACTGGCAAAACGTCGCTGGCCTGAACTGGCACATCTGCTGGCTTTTTGTCTTTATCTTCTTTGTCTTCACTCTTCCATGCTTCTTTACTTTCTACAATAGGTACTTCTCTGTCTACTATCTTTCCGTCATCAGCACCCGCACCGTTAAGTGGAGCTGTGATGATTAAATATTTATCAGAAGTTAATTTCGCTGTCACATCCGACGCGCTAGCGTTGACCGGCAAAGAATATGTATGTACAAATTGGCTGGCAAACAGATCGTGATCGTCTTGTTTAGCTTCGTGGGATCCTTGCACGAGGATAAAGTCGCCTTTCACCTTTACTTTCAAATCGCTCAAGCTATAATCTTTAACGTTGACTATTACTCTGAATTTCTCGTCGTCAGATTCGATCCTGGGACCAATATCAGCGAAACTAGAGAACAATCTAGTTAGTGGTGCAAAAATATTGCCAAACGCCGGGAATCTGAACCATGGTGACGGTTCATCGAAGTCAGCTTCTGTAATAGCTGTAATCGGCCGCGGGAATGGCCCGTTATCAGCGGGATAAGCAGCTGTTAGGGCTGCAAATCCGATAATAATCAACAGTCGCGACGAAAACATTGTGTTTGCGTGCGTTTTACGCGGTTATGTCATAAAAACTGACGGCGGCGCGGGAGTTTGAGGCTATATAATGGGTGGGGGAGCGCGGGGAAACGCATCGCCGACCGCTATGACGATGCGCAAAGACATTTGAAATCTAGAAGTGGCATTATATGATTCATTTATACATACATACATAGCTAAATCGTTGAGAAAACAAAAACGAATAAATAATGGTAGTTTTTCTTGGTAATTTATGAGCGTTTTTATAGTGTTTACTATTAAATCTTCTAGTGTAGTTTACTTTACTTTATAAATAATGCTACTTTAAAATTTTATTGCTTCTAATATTTTTATAATTATTATCTACTAAAGATGGAGTTATTGCTAGCGATAAGAATGTTATTGTTATTTTATTCAAAATTAGAAGTTATGAAACATATATTTTTAGAAAAAAGCGAACTGGGGTTAAGATATTGTAATATGAAATAGAAAATTTGATTTTTCTTTTGAATCAACTTATAAAAATAATTTCATTGTTGTAACAAGTACTTACTAAAGATATTGTCCCGAGTTTCATATTATGTACTTGTTAGAAGCACATATACAAAAAGGCTTCTTTTGAAATATTTTTAAATCATACCAATACGCCACTGTAGTGCAGTTATTGATATGCCTGACTTAATGTGACGCATATGGGTTCGATTCCCAAAAAACGTTTATTATTTAAAATCTACAATAAATAATAGCATATGTATATAAAAGAATAGTAAAGTAAAATAATGTTTTATATTTAAACACCATTATATTTTAGTGGCCCACTCGCGGCTTCGCCCGCATACCACCTATAATTGCACCATTTGCAACAGATTGACACATTCAATCATGAAAACTTGTTTACATAATTTTGAGTAGAGTCACTGAAATTATACTAAAACGGAGAGCGGAGAGTTCTAAAACTAACTTATAGTTCCCCTAAATATTGACAACAAAAATAAATAACAAAACGATCGATTAAAAGTCACATCTATCAAGGTGTAATCTTTAACGAGCGTTGGCCTTGAAACGGCTTCTAGAGTAATCCAACTATGTTATATTTACTCATTTTTCTTCAAACGCATCCACGGTTTATCTGTTCAATACGTGACTTAGATTTGCTGATATCGTAATTGTTATTGAAATAACTGATATTACTTAGATAATGATGATGATTTTTTTATGCTGCATTCTTAATATATACATAGTAGAGTTTGCAGGGACCTGGGAACCTGGGAACCTTGGGTTAAGACACTCTGTTCCCACTAAGCAACTTCGTTTCCTCACTTTTCGAATTCTCGAGGCATGGCATATTGTGTGGCGGAATTCAACAACCTAATTATTATTTAAATAACTTACATTTAAATAACTGGTATTATTTAGATAATGATGATAATAATGAATTGATTCATTTTATATTATTTTTAGCTCAGCATCGATTTTTCAAGACATTGTTGACGGAGCTCAACGCCGCGCTTTTTCTTGTTGCTAGAGAACCGAACCCAGTAACTTTGTATTTACAATCAGACATCTTGCCGTTGCGCCACGAGGGTTATTAGAGGGGTATTATAAGTAGGTACATCTTTGATTGTTTATTTTTGTTTAATGAAAGACAAAAATAATTCTTATGCCAATCAAAAAAAGGCTAGCGATGGAATTAACGATCTTATTTTATTCTTATTATTAAAAGTTTATTATTAATATAAATACATTCTCTCGAATGGGCATCTCAAGCTAAATATCAAGATAAAAGGGACGGTTTTCGTTTCGATTTCTATTCAGAAGACAAAAATATTTAATATTTTCATTATCCCTCTCTGGTAACGGGGCAAAACACAGCATAAAGTTACGTTAAGTAGCGAAACTCAATAGTTAAATAAATAAATCAAATATTATTTTTCCCCTGACTGGGGGAAAAAGTTCCATAACAAAACACGCCGCTATTTCTTTATAATGGATAGAAAGTAAAGAATCTACTATGTAGGATCTGTTAACGTTAGATATTGTTTATAAGTATATCTCTGCTAACCAGAGGATATTGTCTCGAGGAAGTTAAGTATTTAATATTTTCATCTCTTCTGGTGTCGAGGCAAAGCGCGGTGTTGATTCCACCACTCAATTTTCATTTTTCAGAAAAAGGGGGACGGAGTGCCTTAACCCTAGGCTCCCTACCTATTCTGCTATGTGCGTGAAGCTGACTTTATTTTTTCTTATTTTTTTATTTTTAACTTAATGCGGAATGCCACATATTTCCAAAGCGAAATACGTTAACAGTCGAAAAGAATACATAAAATTCAATTTCAACAAATAAAAACAGTCAAATCCAGCTAAAATAATAGTAATCTATAAAGATCTAGAAGTGGCAAGCGCCATTGGAATTCCTTTAATTATACAGACAGTACAAGTTACATACTTGCTACAGTGTTCTTTAATTGCTTTAGGAGATTTATCGTTTTCTTTGGTCTTAAAGGTAACGTAAAGTTAAGTGTTTATGAAGATATATTACGATGTACGGTAATATTTGATTATATTAAAAACACTAAACTAAACTGTAAACGCGATGGTTGTGGATTCGATTTCCACTCGGGTAACGATTTCAGCGCTCTGTTAACACCATGTTTTCGTTATTCAACAAGTAATTTCCCCAAAATTAGACGGTACGTGGAGAACGGAGTGTCTTGTCACTAGATTCTCTGCTTACCCTACTCAATTAATTCCGCTTTTTACCAGAGCGGGGAAATTAATATAATTAAAATATAATAATCACTTCGTCGAGTGGGTAGCAAAGTTACTATCATCGCGCTTACAACATGGAAATGTATAAAAAATTCTATTCAATTCCAGTACTCGAATAAAAAGAATTTAACAGCATCACTTTTTGTGCGGAACTAACTTAAGTAATTAAACGTATTTTCACGCCTGCGTAAATTGAATATTAAACGAAACTTCAAAGGACACAACTTCCTTTATTATTAACATGTTCTTATTTCATTTTCACATTTCCATTTTCCAACGATTTTAAAGTAGGGACTCTCTAAATAAAAAACAAAAACATAAGGGTTTTGCAAAACAAAAAACAATCACTTTGTTGTCCGTCTGTTTGTCAGGTAATGAAAGCTAAAAATAGGGTAAAAAAGCCATAAGAGAACATTTTCCGAAAATATCACGGAAATGGAAAAAACTTTCATATTATAGTCTACACAAAGGGCTAAAAGTAGTTACAAGGCATTATACAAATTCCTTGCTCTGCTCAAATATGGGAAAAACCCGGCTTTTATTTCCACCATTCACGCGCAATGCCTCGAAAATTAAAAGGTGCATAGGAATTGTCTTAACACTGGGTTACCTCTGCCTAACCCTTCTATATGCGGGATAAAGCGTGAAACTATAAAAAAAATGTGTACCAGTTCACAGGAACCGCAACCACTGTATAGGTTATATACCTACATATATAGATAACAAAATACACACTGTAAAAAGTAATTTGCATTTAAAAAGACACGTCACGTCAGTTTGAAACTTAAACAAAAACATAAAAATTATCATCGATGACAAATGTGTGATTCATTTAGACCTAATTCTGAGTCAATGTTGCTTGTAAGGTATATAGTTGAAGAGAGAAAAACAGAAGCCTTATAGTATCACTCTATTGGCCGTCTGTCTGTCTGTCTGTCAAGACTATTTATCCCATCTGTGAGTCAAGTTGATATAAAACGCCCTTACTAACGTCTACTAGGTGGTGACTCGAGTAGGTAAAGACCGCAATGGCGCAGTGGCTAGAATACACTAGGCTGTAAACGCGACTTTGTGTTGCGTTGTGGGTTTGTTTCCCACTTGGTAATAATTCTAATTCTCATTTACCTGTTCTGGTAACAAAACAAAGCTTGGCGATGAGTTCCACCACTCAACATGTAATGTCTCGAAAAGTAGGCGGAAAGTGGGAAACGGATTTTCGTATTACTAGGTTCCTTCTGCCTATGCTACTATATGCAGAAGACACCGTTAAGTTATACAAAGAAATATTCATATACTTGACTTCATGTAATATGTATGCCATTTTATAATATTATAGCATTTTCATAAATGATATAGATTCACATTATCGTACGGTTTCGTATCATTATTCACAAAATACTCAGATTTATCTTAACCAGGCTATATGGACCTTGAAAGATAAATGGTACTATTATAACATACATTTACATTTAAAATAATATATTGCTAGAAATCGGAAGCGCTTAAAGTTTTGCTAGTCACCCCAAATTATTAAAATTGTAAAATGTATTTAACTTATGTACTCTCACAAATCTTTGCCTAGGCCTGACAGTTGCTTATTATTCTTCCTCGATTCGATCCATTTTTCGAGTTTTTATGAAACGACGATAAGTTCTAAATTATTCGGAATGAGATTCTACGTAATAACAATAAATGATATGTATCACCCAATAACAATGTTTCACAACAGTTTCTTAGTCGTTGCCGTTTCCTACAATCAACTGCTTCGATTGACACATTTCCATTTTTTTTCTAGGCTTTTCCACCTACATCTACCCTCTTTTACACAAGTGTGCTAACAATATATATTTTTTTCAAATTCTCTTCACCTGCTTTATTATAGTAATTATTTGAACTTCAAATAAAGTTACTGCCTCAGACCTAAAAATAACTGGCGCGGGACACCCAGCGGGACTTTTCTTAGTAAATCAATAATTATTAATAATAATTAATAATTAATGAAAACGATACCTTTGAAATAGATGGAAGCAAGCATTTTATTCTCAAGCCGTGTTATAATTTATATAATTATTTTATATGGTAAATAAAAATCTTTAACAAACAAACGTCTTTTCATTAGTTTTTAAAATTGTTACAGTACCTATAGAACATTCTCGAACGTTTTCTTAGATCCTATTGTAAAGACGTCCACATTGTCCCATAAAAGAATAACGGACTCGACGCGATCGTGATACTGACATGTACATTATAGATATATAGATACATCATCTTCTTTGACTAGTCCGCAAATGTCTAATTGCAATGGTTACAGGTTCAATTTTAATTTTTACAAAATTATAAAGTGTTATTTCATATATTTCGTGTTATATCATTCCGATCGAAACATTGCGGGAATTGAATGATGCACTCTTTTAGTATAGGAGGAAATAAAAAATTAAAATGAAAATTCTGATCAGTCCAGCGGTTCAGAAGACGTTCGTGTACAAATAGATAGCAGATAAAGAAAGACAGAAACAAAATTTTAAAGATTATAGGTTATAAATAAATAAATATTCTATTAGCTATTTTAAACTTTTAAATATTTTTTCAGAATTTAGGAGCAGTGGGACAGCAGGTACTTTATACAATCCCTCCCTACTAATTTCGCGCTTTTCCTTCCTAGGCTCCAATTCCCGCCTTCCGCCCACCCTCCGCTCGAAAAGTGACAATGTTTTAGAAACACCATTGTGCCGTACCCACTGTTACAGTAAATCGTTTACTGTTGAAGCAGTAAAATTGTGGAACGCGTTACCACGAAATATTAGGCAATCTACCTCTATAAACATTTTTAAAAAAAGAGTCAAAAATTATTATCTTGGCATGGAGAGTAGTAATTAATGTGTGCTAATTTATTTTCCCTTTATTTATTTATTTGCTATATATCTTACGTATATAATCAGTGTATGTATAAGAATTTGTGTATGTTTGTGTGTATATGTATGTATGTATATATATGTGTATGTATGAGTGTATATATATATGTGTATGTGTGTATGTATATATTATATAATTTAATTATTTATTTTATTTCTTTGTTTTCTTATTTATTTATTTAGTTATTTTTCGCGTCACTTTGCACCGCATTATGCCCGCACTTTTAATTATATCCTTCCGTAATTCGGTTGCCTGGAAGAGATCACTTGTAGTGATAAGGCCGCCTTTGTGCATTTTGTTTTAAGAAGTTATTGTATTGTATCTTTTTAAGTGTGCAATAAAGATTTTTATCTATCTATCTATCTAATTTCATTCTTAATCTAGGTAAAGTGGACAATGATATTCACATTATTTCAATACCTGTATTCTACACATTGCCGAGGTTATTATATAGAATACTAAAATTATACAGACTGTCTGTAACATATACATATATATGAATACCTAAATGAATTATGAACATATCTACACGTACAGTATTTGCAAACTATTGCTTTAAAATTTCACAACGCGATAAATAAGTTTCAACATTTATTACCAACATACGTAGTTGTATGTATGTAGTTGTACAAAGTTAAATGTTTATATACACTCGAGATTGGATTATTAGAAATATGCAATTATTATGAAGTCTGTTAGAAATTGTTAATTGAAAGTGTTTTTTTTATCTCTGTATAAAAAACAAACACGTGATTTTATTGATATAATAATCTCTCTCTCTCTCTCTCTCTCTCTCTCTCTCTCTCTCTCTTTATTGCTCTAATAATATCAAGCATAATATGATGCTTAATATTGAAAAATTAAGATTAGATTATTTAAATGACGGTAGCAGGTTCTATCGCTTTCGGAAAATAGTAAAATTTATTTAGTTTTAGCTTCACGCTTGATCCTGCATACAGCATGAAAATAATTTATTTCCTCAAATGGGAATCAAACTACAATCATCGCGTTTTTAGTCAGTCCCAGTGCCACTGCGCCACTACGCGACGGCCCCTTTACTAGAAATCGAATAGCTGTGAACGAATAATGAAAAGAAGGAAAGCGCTAAGTATATAATAATATTGACGTTTTGTCCGTCTGTTAATGGGTGTGTTATTGTTATGACAGCCTTTGATTGGATGTTGCCTTTGTAAATCCCCTCATGTTTGTGAAAAGAAATATAATAGCCTGTATAATGAACGTCAGAATGTAAGCAGTGTTATGGTTGAGAGTTTAATCTCCATTCGATGGAATGAATTAGCCACAATTCCTTGACCAGAACCCCCAGTTTCTGACGAGACAAGGCGCGGCGTTGAGTTCCGCTACCATTGAGTAGCCTTAACAGTTGTTTTCTCGTGTTACGCTTTACCTATATAAGGAGATACGTAAATGACTTTATTTTCTAATCTTACTCAGAGATATTTAGTTTATTGTATTGTCATAATAAAAATTCTAAATTGCTCTAGTTAGCTACATTGTAAAATAATTCGAGTCAAGTAAATGTATGTAAATATTTATTTCGCTATTAAAAAAAGATTTGTTTCACGCTATACTTGTATGTACCGTTATATATAAGGTATACGGGTATACCTGGTAAGGTAGGTAGAGGGTAAGGGAACTCTCCGCCTCATTTCCCTCTCTCGGCGGAACTTAACGCAGCGCTTAGTGTTATCACAGGGCAAGAATATGAAAACAATTTATTTCCGAGAGTGGGAATCGAACCCTCAACCGTATCGTTTACAGTCACACATTAAATTGCTAAGCCGCGACGGTCTCATATATCGTGACTGAAAACAATTTATATTACAAAGTTGCATAGTTTATAACTTTAGAAAGAATTTAACTGCCTAACTAATTTAATATTTTACACTTCCGGTAACTGATAAGGCGTAAAAAATAGAACGATAATAAACATAACAGACAGTTATTAAATTTTTAAAGTGTTCTTTCACATTTAGGAAAGAAGATTATTTATATAGAAAATGTCTAAATTTTTTTACGTGAGATTTGAACCTGTGAATCTTGGAGACCATCCAAGAACGTATGGTTAAGTGGGTTATTACGTTTATACGTTTTCTAAATAAGTTTAACAGATTATTGTTAAATGAGTAAATCTATAATGAGGCCGCGACGACGATACAGCGTGAAGTTGATTTGAGAAGCGGAACCCAACGCCGCGCATAACATAAGAAGCGGAACCCAACTCTGTGCATCACATGAGAAACGTTACCCCTCTGACTCAGCTATATTCTATATTCAAAATAATCCTCAAAGAATTGTACGATCTAATTAATCCTTCCGTTCTAACTTCGTACACGTTGAAGTTTAAACACCTGCTATCGTAAGAACACATTCAATCAAATTACAATAACTCAGCTACTTTTACATAAAAGTTTATTATTACTTCAAGTTTATAATTATTATCTACCTCCGCTCGCTTTTCCAGTACAGGCTTAAGGGAAACTTCCAACTTCGTTTTATCAAACGTAACGTATTGTTTGTGAGAGATATTTTAAAAGCGAGATTTTGTTGAAAGAACAGAATTATTGAAGCCAGTCGTGGCGCAGGGTCGCAGAGTGTGACTGTAAAACCGACTGGTTGTAGGTTCAATCCCCACTCGGGGAGATGAAATATTTATTTAAATGAATATTTCCATTTCTTTTCAACCGGAATTGAAACCACAGTCATCGCGTATACCATCAACAGGTGTAATATGGAAATTTCATGAAATTTACAGAACTTTTCAATATTATTCTCTTTTTTTAGCTTAACACTGTATTCCGAACATAGTAGGGTAGGCAGATGGAACCTGACATTCTAGCGCTAGACAAGACAAGTAACCTATTAAAGAACGTCAAGTAGTTTATTTTAATATGATGATGATTTTATTTCTTTTTTCATAATAATGTTTTATTGCAGAAGGAAAATATTTTATTATAACATTCAATTAATGGGCAAATTGCTCGAGCTGTTCACGATTTCTATTAATTGTGGTTTTTCCCATACAACATTATGTTATGTAATGTTTTGCACATCTTCTTACGTAATTACATGTTATCGATTAAATCAGCAGTTTTCTTTATTATTCGATACAATTGTTTATGTTAATTACTTAAGTATACAAGTTTAATTGAGTAAATTAAAAAATCTAAACTCGTATTAGAGCCATTATCACTAACAATAAAACTACTTACTTTACGTTTGTTGTGTATATTGTGTGTTGAGTGGCGTAACACAACGCCACTGTTTGCCTGCTTATCAGTGTGAGGATTTCAAATAAGTTCATTGTATTTACCCAATTTCAATGTACCCTACATTTGAATCGTACCTACAACTGTCCGGTTACAGCCATACGCTGTGCAACTGCGCCACAAGTACCTCATATTCTAAATCATCTAATTAAAAATAATTCCTGTATTTGAATAAAAAGTCTCTATTTATTATATTAAAGAAGTATGAAGAGCTTTTTAATTAGCTAAAAAGTTATTTTAAAGTCAATTTTCGTAGCGTTTCTTCTAAGAATTTTGAGGATAAGTATGGTTTTGTTTTAATAATTTAATAGAGACAGAGAAATTATAAATTCTCAAATTTATTTTTTCACGCTCGTCTGCGTGAAAAATGCGTCGCAGGGGCACAAGCGTAGGACTGGAAAAGCCATAGGTTGTGGGTCCGATTCCCTTTTCAGAAAATGAATTTAGTATTTCCATTTCCTCGCTTTGGTAACGAAACAAAACGGGGCGTTGATTTCCCCCACTCAACATTCAATGTGGCAATGCCTCCAGAATTCAACGGAGAGTGAAAACGGAAGTGTTTTAATGTCTTAACAGTAGGTTCTCTCTGTTGACTGTGGAATATATAGTGAATATAAAAAAAAGGAATCACAGACATAGCCTGTCAATAATATTCATAATTCCATTTACTCTGTGGTTAACTTAAATTGGTTTGGGTCCATCCTAATCTCAGTTTACGCATTCGCAACATAAGCGGATAACCGCAATGTTAGACCAATAACCATTAGATTTGGACCTAAGTAAGTGTTTCATTGTGCCAAATTCACTATATAGTGTTATAACATTAAATTCTGAATAGGCTTGGCTTTATTTCTGGCTAGATTTACTTATTTTATACAGGAAAGATAATAGAGATAATAGTGATCAAACACTATGTTGCTGGTAACTCTTCATGTAATAGATATTATCGCATATTCTCATTATTAGAAAGCCACACACCCGTGTGGGATGTGTAAAAAAAGTAATAGAGTATCTAGTATATGCGGGATACAGCGTGAATTTCAATAAATTATGTAATAATTTGCGAGGAAACGTTTCTGTTTGTGCTTTAAATATATTTTTTTTAATTTTTTTTCGGTGTACTTAGTAGTTATCTATTGATATAATTTTGTCTTGGCTGGCAGCGAATATAATTATGATGATTAAAAGAGATTATACGAAATACATACTAAATGCCTATAAAAATCGAAGATTTCGATTTCATTCCATTGATTTCCATGGGGCTCCTGTATAAAATCCTGACTGCCAAGTCAGGTAAGGCGACCAATGAGAAAGTATGCTCGTTCAAATAAAAAAATGTTTTAAGATCGATCCACAAATGACAGAGAAATCAACGAATAAACATAAAAAATATAAACAAAAAACTCTTTATACTTTTCCATAAAATAAAAAAAAATGCTCGAATATAAATATAAGGAAAATATTTAAAAGTAAGAAAATGATTATGCATAATGCGTCATACATGAGTGCACGTACATATAATAATATGAGTAATAGTTCGTTACTTACCTTACTAGGTATGTATACTTTGAATGACTGTCATAGCAATATTAGTCATAAGTCACAAATGAAATTAAAATATACGAAGAAGATTGTAATGGATATTTTTTGAGTAGGCAGAGGAAACTAAGTGTTAAAACACTCCGTTCCTCATTTTCCGCCGAATTCTGGAAGCATTCTATGTAGAACTCAAGGCCGCGCTTTGCCCTGACACCAGAGCGAAGAAATGAAAATATTAAATATTTCTATTTAAATGGATATTATTTAAGCATAATAATATTATAAATTATCTTTTTTGCATGTGTTTTTTTACAGTTACTAAGAATCTTGGCAATTAAACCACGTTCTTTTATTGTTATTTTGTTTATGTTGTTCATTAGAAAATAGTTTAATAATAACAGCAACAAGTTTAATAATAACATTTATATTATTTCTTTAATTCTTAAAGCAAATTACCTATATGTCATATAGATGAATAGGTAAGCACGGCGTTAAGTTCCTCCACACAACACGTATTGCCTCAAGAATTTAGCGGAAAGTAGGGAGCGAAGTGTCTTAACACTAAGCTCCTTCTGTCTACTACTCCATGTGGTAAACATCATGAAGTTGAAAAAAAAAAACATAAAATTCACAAAGTGCATTTTTACATAAAAGGCTATGACTCTACAAAGCAAGTGTTAAGTAGCTTCCTTTTTATGAAAGATCGTGACAAACGTTTTAAATAATTTATTGTTTGCAACATAGCGTTAATTTGACGACCGCGTTCTAAACAGTTGTAATGAACACCGCTTATGGAAAACACTGGAAAATAATAATCTTAAAACATAAGTAATTTTTACTTAATATTATGTAGCTAATGAGTTAGTTTGGTTGAAGGCGCTAATCTCAGAAACTACTGGTTCAAATTATTTTTTTTTTTGTTTTGAATAGGGTAGGCCGAGGCTTAAATATTTTTAAAACTAGTGACGAATACATCTTTCTCACAATACGAGCGAAAAGAAGTAGATGCTGATTGAGGCGACGCGCCCAGGAGATACGTGAATGCATCTCAAAATTTAAAGGTAAGTATTATTTTTCGTTGTTAATCTTTTTGATTTAGCTCCCGCACATAGAAGGGCAGGCAGAGGGAACCTATTGTTAAAGAATGCTGCACTATAACTTCCCCATATTCTGATCGATCATCATAAATAAAGATGATCCAAAATTACCCATTTGCAATAGCAGCAATATCTGTATCCCGATTAAGCGCAAAGTGCTAACAACCAATTTTAAACTAAAACAGACCAAATGGAAAATCAAATACGGCTAACTAAATACCGGATCTGTATTTGCTTCATCTACATTAAAACAATCAAGTACAATTTCAATGAAACAAGGCAAAAGACAAATATTTCAGATAAATATTACCAATCTTCTAAAATATACTTGGTATGTGATTTGTTGGGCTTAAGTTAAAATAAAGATAAAGTATGGCGTTGATCTCCGCTACTCCACACGCAATGTCTCAAAAATTAGGGAAATTTTCTCGAAAAGTGGAGAACGGAGTGTCTTAACACTAAGTTCCCTCTGTCTGCCCTTCTACATGTGGTATATATGTGAAGCTTGTGAAGGAAATAAACCTCATGTTTTCAATTCGAAATATTGTATGTTGAGTGTTGGAACGGAATCCCACTCTCTGCCTACCAGAGCGAGGATATAAGAATAGTTACAATATGAAATCATCGAGTCAGTCAATCACCGATTAGTGATCGAACCAGCAACCACCACAGTTATTTCTATAGCATAAACATAAAAAACATATTATTAATATTGTTTTTGCACTCGTTTCTTCCGAAGCCAGGCAATTGTTCTTTACCTACAGGTGTTAGCTAGATCTCTTTAGCAATAAAATCGCCTCTTGTACACCTACCCTATTGTTTATTCTCATATAAATTGTCTTAATCAAGTTTGCAATAAACTTTATTACTGTATACTAACTACAAACTAAGAAGTAATAAAAGTAATGGTCTAACAATAAACTAAAAAAGTAAATCCTTGTTTATAAGTGTGTGTTATTTTTATATTTTTTTTGTTTATAGCAGTATATGTAGCAGAGTAGGCAGAGAGAACGTAGTGTTAAGACACCACTCCTCACATCTATATATATAAAAGGACTTGTCCTCACTGACTGAGGTAAGACGCACGCACAGCCGTAACCGCTGTGCGTAGAAACGTGAAATTTGGACAGATGTTTACTTTTGTAATCTGGACATCCATTAAGAAGGGATTTTGAAAAATTTTAACCCTAAAGGGGTGAAATAGGGGTTGAAAGTTTGTATGGAAAAAAAATTAAATCGGCATCGATTTTCATAAATATATAATTAATAAATTTAGTTATATATTACATACACATATTATACATAATTTTAAATTTAGTTTTTTAAAAGTATTTAATTGAACACGTATTTCATCGTTTTCTAGAATTCTCCCCCTAAGGGTGTATATAAGGGGTTGAAAGTTTGTATGGAAAAATCTTTTCTCTATACAAACTGGATCTAATCTGGATTATTATAAAATTAGAAATTTTGACTCTTATAAACATTTCATTGAACACATGTTTTATGGTTTATTAGAATTCACCCCCAAAATACGCAAGCGAAGCTGCGCGCGTAAGCTAGTCATATATATTTCTTCATCCATGATTCATATTCACCCAAATTCGAACTCACTACCATCAAATGTAATTGGACTCGTCACATCTGCACTACAACAGTATAAGGCCAAATTACATGTTACATAACACTACGACCGATTTCCTTCGAAATACGAAGCATAATGATTTTAATTGACATTTGCCTTTGGTACTGTAAATTGAAATCTATTTTTATTGTAATAGGGTATGTTTTAGCAATACAGGTATAAATGAAGCAGCAGTATTGCAAGCAATAGATTTTAAAGACTGTAATGAAATAAAGACATTGTTAGAAATGTCTTAAAAACTAAAAATGATAAGATTATCTTCGTTTCTAGTTAACTTAAAGAAGACGTTGAACCTAATGCCATCGTCCGTATTAAAATGATGCGGAGGAAACGACTGTTATTGTAATAAGTACTAAGTAAGAATTTTATTATTATGAATTTATGAATTTAGAGTAAATACAAATTCTTATACCTTGGAACTCGAAGCAGTGCCTGGGATTGCGACCCAAGAGTAAGCTTCAAGGGCCCATTTATAATGCATCAACACTCGCCTTCACTGCCCGAGCTCAATATGGCTAATTCATCTAAAAATATACCGCCTTTTTTACATTTGAGCTACAAACAAAGCCACCATTAGTCAATCTAAAGTACAGTGTGATAGGAAATTAATAGATATGTCAATTGCTATCGATAATTTTAACAAAGTAATTGAAGATTTCCTTTTTATTTCAAGTTTTTTTGAGATTCACACTATTTGTTTCTACTATTTACTTGCAGAGTACGCAGAACATTTGCCTGCCTGTTGCAAAACTTGAGGTTAATGGAAGTAATATGGTAAGAGCGCGTCTTAGAGTAAGAGTTTCTGAGCACTTTCCCCATAAGCAAAGTAGCGGGCGGTATTACTTTGGAAATACTCATGTAGTATACTTTTTTTTTGAGGTTTGTTTTTCTTTATTTAAGAAAGCGTGATATGAAGAGAGAAGCTAGTGCCACATTACTCTCTTTTTCCGCCCGAATCCGACATATTACATGTTCAGTGGAGCAGCGTCTAACTATAATCGGGTCGATGTGGGTTTGATTCTCACCCAGGGAAGCAAAATTATTATCATTTCTCCGCCTTGTATTCAATATCTTAAATATTGGGCAGATAGCGGGAGTCAAAATGTATTAGGTTACGTTAGTTTCCCTCTGCCCAATCTTAATATCCGTATAGTACAAAAAAAGGTACATTCTTACAATAAAAACGTAAACTATAAAAGATTTCCATATGTATAATCAATAAAATATTAGTTATTGTGTATTACATTAAAGACATCAGGATTTGTCCTTACAAATTGCATCTAAACCAATGTCTTAAATTTCCATTTTGTAGCCAAAGGCATTGAATAATATAGCTAAAGTGCACCTTATCCAGTATATTTAAGGGTGGGTTTGCGAAATCATATTCTAAAGCAATAAAGATACGAATAAGATTATTTTTATGGTAAATGAATGGTTTAAAGTAATTTTATCTTTATGGTTGATTTCACGGCTTTGGTCGCAAAACCCTTTATAGGAGCTTATTGTTGATGGAATTTACGTTAGTGGGATTCTAAATGCGTTAGCGTGTAAGTAAAATTTAAGTGATGAAAATGTTTAAAGTAATAATAGAGATAAGAAATTTTATAACAAGATCGACCATTTTAATTATTGTAATACTAGATAAGACTTATATATAAAGAAATAAAATATTATATTTATTTTATTAAATACTCACTGTCTTTGACTATTTTATAGAATCAAATGCTTCATGGTGGTCAATGCTCCATTCTGTAAAGAAACCATATGACCATAAAATATCAATATTAATAGAAAAATCATTAACTTAAGTAATAATTGAACTGGTGACCATCTCTGATGCCAATTTAACTGTACCACAAGAGATTACAGCTCGTATAGTTTTGAATACTTTATAAGACGGTTTTAATATCTTATAAGAGGTAATATGACTCCAGTTTTTTTCTGTGTAAAATTTATAAAAGTGCTTCCTTTTCACTTTGCTTAATAAATTACACTTATCTAAGGAATGAGTATGGCAGTAATTTATAAAGCTTGATGAGTCTTACTTTTTAATTGATAAAATATTTGACTTTGGCTTATCAGTGGCAAGATATTAGGCACTGTGATATAAATAGAAGATACTTTAGAATAGTTTCTTTAGAGTTTCTAATTCGGGGGGCGTTTTGGAAAAACGTGAAACTTTTTGACGTGACAGGAATTTGTGACAGGAATTTACACTAGTTACTATATAAATAAAATAATTTTGGAAAGAGAAACTATTTAATCAATTTATTAGAATTGAAATAAAAGTCTAGTAAAAGCATGAAAAATAAAACACCTACGCAAAGTAAAGAGCAAAAGTGTCAAAATGTTATTTTGTTATAGTTCAGTGTAAAATGGGATGTGCACTGTGTTTAATTTTTTATCTTCTCGCTTTATCCCGTATAGCTGGATAAAAAATGAAGTAATTATGTATTGCACAATTTTTGAGATAGTGTTGAGTGACGGAACTTAACGCTGCGCTCTGTTTACTGCAAATTGAAATTCTTAAAAAGAAAAATATAATTTTTTACGACAAAGTTAGACAAGAAATACGACAAAAATATAACCGTCTCGTTTTAAATAAATTTCCTATAGCATTTAGTTATTCTAAATCCGATTATACGGTCTAAAGTCGTTGCCTACGTCCAGAGTAAGCTTCTTACTGATACTGAATCTGAAAGCAACTACTATTATAGAGGTTTTAAGACATTTATTTTAGCTCGAGTCGGATTTGAAACTAGGCGCAATATATTTTTTTTTATTTTTGCTTTTATACTTTTTTTTCAGCATAAATATATATTATGTTTTATTCAGAACGAATAACTATAGACTTTTTATATAAGACGTATCATATTTCAAAAATTAACATGACAGATTATATTATTTCATTATTTATTCCGAGAAAAATTCAATAATGGACAAACAGAACGAAGAAAATCTTGACGCTGAATACAAATGCTATTTAGAAATTATGAGACCTTATCTAGGTCAGCTCCAAGATCAGAATATAATCGAAATCTGCAATGATTGGATCGAAAAACTTTCCCAATCCAAGTGTAAGGAAAAACTGTTGCGAAACAAATATATATTTTCTTTATGTTATCAACTGGCTAAAGGAACGTTGGAAGAACCATTCATTTCAAAGCCAATTTTTGATGAATTATCTCCTCTCCCAAATAATATAAACCATGATGAATCTTCAACTGAAACGGAATATATTTTAGTAGACTTAGAAAACACAAGGACTCTTTTAAATTATGAAGAAAGCACCGCATCAATCACAGGTATAACTTCTATGAACAGTAATGAAATGAAACAGTGTCCTACCGAATCAAAAAGTAATAATAACAATAAATCAAGTTTCTTGAATATTGATAATATACCACAAAGTAATTTACTCTTAGACGGCCCTCAAAAAAGCAGCGATGGCAATGTTTCCAGTAATGTAAGCAATATTTTTCAGAATATTTATTACCGATCTAGAATTGAAAACCTTATATTTAAACTACGGAACCTTAAACAACAAAATATACACTTACGTGACGAGTTAACATGCGTAAAAGGAAATTATATATTGAAAAATGAACGTGACGACTCTTATGATGATATATTGAAAATTGATGTTTTCACAAGTACGCACAATCCATCCGCAGAATGCTTGGTGACTGTGAAATCACTAAAATGTAAATTAGAAGAAGTTCAGTCTTCCAGAAAAATTCTAATAGAAAATATTACTACTCTTAAAAATACATTAGATAACTATGATGACATGAAGAGATTCGAAATCGAAGAAATACAAGCAAAGCACAAAATAGAAACTATGGAGATTGAGAGTAGGCTAAAACTAGAACTGAAAGAAAAATATGAACAAAAAATATCAGAAATGAAAAATCAATACGAAGAGTCACTAAATAAAAAAATAGAAGAAATACAAAGTATGACAACAAGCAAAGATGAAATTATTAATAAAAAAATAGAAGAAATTGCTCTATTAAATATTACTATTGAAAAACTAAATAACAATTTAACAGAAATTTCCACAACACAAAAAACCGATTTAGAAAAATATATGAACGACCATCGAAAATGTAAGAACAAATATTGCAAAGCATACGAAGAGAAGATATATAATTTAAAGAAAGAGAAACAATTAACAGAGTGCTTCCTACAATTTCAACTTATGAAAGAGAGAGCTCAAATTACTAAGGAAATTACTGATGAATATCAAATAGAACTTAGTACAGCAATAGACAAACTAGAAAACAAATACAAAGAAATTATAGCCAACGTACAAGCGACAGCTGTTCAAAGGAGATTTCTTGACCAAATGACATTAGGATCATTGATACAGACTATATGCGGCATTCGTAAGGAAAACGTAAATAATAGAACTCAGGAACAAAAAAACTTTATTCTTGATCAGTATTATAGCCAAATGAAAAAAAATAAAGTTGTCTTTTCAGGTGCAACTCAAGAAAATGTGGTTGGCAGTGTTATAGTTGGCAAAGATAGCTCTGATTTAACAAAATACTATACAGATAACGAAAAAATGGTAGAGCTTTTTGAAAAATCGCATATACCTCAAAAAGATTTGTGTGATTCTTAAATTTGAAAGTGATGTCTTAATGTAATGTGCGTTAAGTAACAGTAACATAAATATATGTATGTATCTTAAAGTCAAATATATATTTTTTAAATACCTAACATTGGTTATTCCCTGACTTCACTCAATAATATTTTTTTGTCAAAATCATCAAAATAAATTTATAAATTACAGCTTGAACTTAAAGAAATAATCTAATGAGTTTTGCGCAAACATTATTTTTAGTTAGAGACTTCCACTGCGTTAAGATTCTTAAACCAAAGTTTAAATCATTTTCATTAAATCTGAAAAAAACTCTACAAATCTGTAGAAGCATCCCCTTTTGTATTCCAAAATTCTAAGATCAATCTAAAAATACTAAATTTAGATAGATACTTATATTATAATTGATTGAAACGAAGTATAGCATTTCTCAATCATGAATTGTGATCTAATAAAATATAAATCACAAAGCCAGATTAATATCAATTTCTATGAGGCTCAGATTACTGCCATAGAAGAAGCTCAACTGTGACAAATATGTCCGCCAGCTATATGAAAATTATATTATTATCTGAAAACGTTTTAGGGAAAAAACACCGTCGTAGCTCAGTTGTTAGGAGTCAAGTAAAATCGATAATTTTGAGTGAAATCCCCATTTAAGGGAAGATTTTATTTTAAAATATTTTGGGTAGAATTCAAACTCACAACCATCTTTTTTTTAGTCAGATCCTGCTCCACTGCGATATTACGGCGTTGTCTTTCATAATAATAATTGAACTTCAGATCATAAGTAATACATAAACCAATTCACAATACTAAATCTAATTCTAAGATATATTCGCCTTAGTTTTGCATAATAAAGCGATTTGTTCGTTAGTTGTGTCCGGAACCCTTAAATTTGCTCCCATTTCACGTCGGATCACTAATCCGTGCTAATGTCACGATTTGCATACAAATGAGCCTACTTCCAAATTGATAGAGATATTTTTTAATTCATTTTCTTGTTCTTTTGATAAAGTGCTATTGGTTAGTTCAGAAAAATGAAATCTATATTCTATACTATTCTATCTATACTAATATAATAAAGCGGAAGAGTTTGTTTGTTTGTTTGTTTGTGTGTTTGTTTGTTTGTTTGTTTGAACGCTAAGATCTCTGGATCTACTGGATCGATTTACTTTGTTTTTGTTTTGTATGAAAGCTGCATTCTTCAGAAGTGCTATAGGCTATATAACATTACATTACACATGTATACTAATAAATTAAAATACTTTCTAATTTGACATGCAATTTATTCTGCCATGTTAATAACAACCGTCGTCGCTACGCGACCGCGTTCGTTACCGCGTCATTTTGATATTCATCCTTATGAAAATAAATATAATAGTCACTTTTAGCATTTTATCTAGATTGAAATTATATTTCTATAGAAATTATATTCTTATATTTCAAGCAGGCGTAGCCGCGTCCGGGTCCGCTAGTATTACATATATTTCATTTTTGTAATGAAATATTTTTGCATTCTTCTTTTCTAGACAAATAGATTAATTCTAGATTTTAGATACTAACATTATTAAATATCCGGTTGAAACCCAAAATCATCACATGGGGACACAAAATCGCCACAAATACATCTAAAGATAAATAAAATTAATTTTATTTAATTTAATTACTTATATAAAAGCACTCACCACGATTATTATTAACCTTGTTCCCTCACTGTACATAAAAACCTGGTTAAATGCGAGTTGGATTCAACCGCTGAGGGTTCCGTACCTATTACATGATTGTACGTTAAGTAGTACGACTTACAAAAATTGATAAGGTTATGTTTAGGCATATACATTTATTTTGTATGAAATAAATTACAAATATAATTTTATAATAGTTTTTTCTATTATATAGGTCCAATTTCCAATTTTTTGAGTTTTCCCTTATTTGTACTATAAGTTTTGCTACTTGGTAAAACGAAGCATAAACGCACAAACACACTTCTACTTAGAAGCAATTTGTTTCTGTGAGAGAGACTATAGATCTAGACTTATATTTCATAATATTTTTTGTGGTTGTGTTTTGTTTACGTTTACGATATTGAGAAAAATAGTCTTGACAGATAGATAGACAAACGAACAGACAGACAGACGGACGGACAGATAGTAGAGAAAGAAACAAAATGATCCTATAAGGGTATCGTTTGTCTGTTTTGAAGAACGGAACCCTAAAAATCTATACAAAAAGTACTCACAATAATATAACGTCTTAATAAATTAAACTATGTTGTGAGTTAATCTTAATTCTGCGTCAGATAAGCTTTAAGAATTACCTTTTTTAATCATATTAATGGCTCCAGATATGAAACATCTAATAGAACGTCACTTTTATTCTCTAAGATATTATTTTACTTTTTATATTTTTTTATTATTACGTATTTACGTATTCTTTTAGCTTTATTTTCAACCGATGTCAAAAAAAAGGAAGTTATCAGTTTTACATGTAGTATGTATGTATACGAGCTGCCTATGCGTTGTTATTAGCATTAGATAATATTTTTATCCAAATCAGCTCAGTGTTTTTTTGAAACTGAGAAATATTTCTTTTGGTTGGCTGGTCGGTTTATTTATTTTCTTTTAAAAAAATATATGAATATTTTTTATGTATTTAGATATTTGTTTAATTTATAGGCATAAGCAAAAAACCTGGTGTTATAAGATCCATTTTCGTAAAAGTTTAAGTCGTAAATGTATTTTTCGGATACGTCAGGATAATCACAGGATACCTATAGTTAAGACACTCTGTTACCCTAATTTTACCCAATTTTCAAGTCATTGGGTATTAAGTGCGGCAGAACTCAACGGCGCGCTTTGTCCATCAGAATGGTAAAATTAAAAAACAATGAATATAATCGAATCCACAGCCATCGTGTTTACAGAAGCTTTAACACTGTGCCACGATGTTCCCATCGCATATTTTTTTCTTGCAAACAAACTATAGTAGTTTGCTTTTAGGTTTAGTTACTGTTACACATTTCGAGCTTATGCAGCTTCTACGTCAATCAAAGCTCAAATTAGACAACGTGGTCACTCAAGTAAACTTAGGCTTTACGCAAATATCTAGACGTCCTATATGCTTACATACAAGTACATCATTAATCTTTCTATTATGGTTTATTTAGCTTCACACTGTTTTCCACATTTATTTAGGATAGACAGGAAACCAAGTGTTAAGACACTCCCACTTTCCATAATTCTCGTGGCATTTCGTGTTAAGTTTCAAAACTCAACGCCGCGCTTTGCCTTGTTGCCAGCGCGACAGATAGAAAATATTAAATATTTTAGTCCCCCGAGTGGGAATAAAACCCACAGCCGTCGTAATTTCAGTCACATGCTTGTGCCACTGAACCACGACGTGCTCCGATGAACATTATCTATTATAATTAAAAGGACTTGTCCTCACTGACTGAGGTAAGACGCACGCACAGCCGTAACCGCTGTGCGTAGAAACGTGGAATTTGGACAGATGTTTATTTTCGTTATCTGGACATCCACTAAGAAGGGATTTTGAAAAATTTTTACCCTAAAGGGGTGAAATAGGGGTTCAAAGTTTGTATGGAAAAAAAATTAAATCGGCACCGATTTTTATAAAATTTGAAATTTAGATTTTTAAAAGTATTTAATTGAACACGTGTTTCATGGTTTTCTAGAATACTCCCCTTAAAGGTGGAAATAAGGAGTTGAAAATTTGTATGGAAAAATCTTTAAATCGCCACCGATTCTTATAAAATTTGAAATTAAATTAGAATTCGCCCCTAAATAAGCAAGCGAAGCTGCGCCCATCCGCTAGTCTATTATAATTATCGACAAATTTACTTTAAAATCTTGTTAATGGTGGCCTTGTAAATTTGTAGAGCAATTTCTTCGACTAACTTGATTGCCTGCACCACGACATTATATTTGAAACGACATATAATATATACATAGTATCCCGCACACAACAGAGTAGGCAGAAGGAACTTAGTGTTAAGACACTCCGTTGCACATTTTTCGCCGAATTCTGAAAGCATTGTGTGTTGAGTGGTGGAAGTTAACGCCGCGTTTTGCCTCTAGTAGATATAGTAGATCTATTAAAACATTCCGTTCCGTACTCTCTACCCTATTTTCGGGACATTGCGGGAAACGAGTGTCAAAGTTCAACAGTATATCAAAGGAAAATATTTATTAACTTTTTCTCTTTACTCCAATCAATTAACAAAAACCGCAACAGTAGGACAACGCGATAATTGTGGGTTCAATTAGACATCGAACTGGCGTCCCTTCAAATTCAAAGTGACTTATTATTTACAACAAGAACGTAAATCGTTTGGTTAGCTTCTTCATTTTATATCAATATCAACAATAGATAGTCATTTAAAGGATTCATTGTATGAATTTGTAGGACACGAGCTGGTATCGACTGGGACGTGCAATAGAGGAGCGCCCTTACCCCTTTAAAATATGCATTAACGCTCTAACAAAATCCGAAATTATATTTTTTATAATAAAATTATATGCTACGTGCTTAGTTAATATTATGTTCATTATATAAAACATCTCTTAACTTTATACAAAGAGATTTCACGTTCATACGGTGAATATTATAAAGAAAATATGAAGAATGAGACCAGTGCAACGCAGGTGCACTGCGTAAGACTGCAAATTTAATTTCTATTTTCATTTCCTTGCTCTAGTATGAAGACAAAGCGCGACGTTCAGTTCTGCCACTGGAAACACAATGTCTTAAAAATTATACGTAGGTCCTTCTGCCTTCTCTGTTATATCCCTCATATATATAGTGTGCAGCTACAAAAAAATAATTATGGAGAAAAGAAGAAGAGAATAAGACAAATAAACAGAAGAATTAAGTTCCTTTGTCCGAGTTCCGCCACTACACACTAGCATGCATTGTCTCTATAATTATGAGGAAAGTGAGCAACGGGGTGTCTCAACACTAAACTTCCTCTGCCTACTGCTGTGTTCTGGATACAGCGTGAAGCAGATTCAATTTGATTTAAATTTTATCAAATATAATTATAGTTACATACATATTTAGCAAAATTGTCTACAGAATATGGTTATTCTGTTATATATTTTTTTTTCTATAAAAAGCACATGATTTGACAGCTCATCAGGTCGTTATTACAATTTTTTACCTGCCCACCGGCTCCTACTTGGCAGAAGACTTGAATCACCTGCTCAGTTAACTGCCACAGCAAAAAAATCTGCCAACGTCAAAGCATTAGCCTAATTTCTTTTTAAATTAAAAATCTATCATAGTTCACCATGGCATTTTAATAAAAAATAATTTGATAAGACAGGCAATTTCTCAGGCTACTAAATAAAAACCTCCTCTGTGATGTGAGCCCGTCAAAATTTTAAACCTGGGGTTTATTCATATTTAATATCTCGATATAATTGTTTTAGTTTGATTTTTATGTAGGTATGTTTTTTTATTCCATTCTTTATATTATATACGATAGCAGGATAGAAAGAGTTCTTTACTTTCGCCTGAATCCAAGACA
Organism: Heliconius melpomene melpomene; assembly: GCA_000313835.2. Classification (NCBI taxonomy): domain Eukaryota; kingdom Metazoa; phylum Arthropoda; class Insecta; order Lepidoptera; family Nymphalidae; genus Heliconius; species Heliconius melpomene. The sequence goes on from HE671841.1 coordinate 89,575, forward strand.
TTGTATGCTAAGTGCGGAATTCAATGTCGCACATATTATACCTATTTTATTATTTTAATTCGTTATTTCGTCGAAGGCGTCGTGGCGCATCGGCACAAGGGTGTGACTGTAACGCGACGGTAGTGGGTTCGATCCCCACTCGAGGAAGTAAAATATTTATTTACGTTTATTTTTCCATTTCTTCGCTCTGTTGTCGAGACAAAGCGCGGCGTTGATTTCCACCACTCAACACGCAAGCCTCCAGAATTCGGCAGAAAGTGGGGAACGGAGTGTCTTAACACTAGATTCCCTCTGCCTACGCTGCTGTGACATGTACACAGTGTGAAGCTGATAAAATAAAAAATAATTTATAATTTAAGAAAATAATGTAAAAATATATTGAACCACGAACTTCCATTTTTTAGTATAGTGATACTATCTTAAATTGTTAACAATAATCTCTACAAATTATAGTATGCCTAGCAAGCAAATGCAATGTTATATTTACGTCCCGTTTTATTCCACTTGGACTGTTGACGAAGTGCCGAGGCTATTACTCGGCCCCTCGCAATCATTGAGGGTCATGGAACAAATGGGAATGCTCAGAAGGGACATATTTCTTGTTTCTACTATTTCCAAAATTGGGGGGTGCGTAGGGAACGGAATTTTTAGCACTAATTTCTCTTTACCTTTGCTATGAATCCCGTTCCCCACACACCGCCCAATTTTCGAAATGTTGCAAGCTGAGTGACGGATTTTAGCGCCGTGCTTTGTCTTAAATGGACCCCAAAACTGTAACGCTTAAAGACAGACGCTGCGTCACAATCCCCCCACTCAATTCCACTTATCGTTAAAGGATAGCCTAATATTAATGATTTGACAATGTGGGGCGTTGGGTTCCGCCATTGACTATGCAGTATATTTAAACGGCGAAAATTAGAAAGACTTAATTAATTATAGACATTTTTTTACCTAAATGGACAAAAACAGTGATTGTCCACTAAAATCTTTGCGAGGTGAGATTTAACGCACAACTTAAAGCTGTAATCTTTAATCTATTATTAAACTATCTACAGTAATGCACTACTGAATTATTGAGCATTTCGCAGAGTGCTCAGGACACCCCTAGAGTAAATCATTTCGGTCTCCAATTCTCATCCACTTAGAGACATTCTATGCTAGTTAGCTAACAACTGAAATTTATTTAATTAAACTTATAATCGTCTTAGTATTTGGGACAGCACCTGACTGTAAACCCGATGGTTGTCAGTTCAATTTCCACTCAAGCGAATGAATAACAGAGTGTTTCAACACTACATACACTACTATATGCGAAATACAATGTGAAGCTATAATATCTTACTTGCAACTCCAACACTCGGCGGTAAGACTTATTTCTCATTTTCTCGCTCCGGTTAAACAAAGACGCGTTAAAATCCACCTCTCAACACACAATGTCTCACATTCAGACGCAAAGTGAAGAACGAAATGTTTTGACACTAGATACTCTGTTTACCCCACTTTGCAGAATTGAGCGTGAAGCTCATAAAGAAGAACAAAGATCCATAAAAATCTTTCGTCATCTATATAAAATAACCTTTAAAAAGGTCGCTTTATTGTCTCTTCCAATGTTTTATATTAGTCCACAATCTTTATAAACGGGATAAGGGGCGACGAGGCCTTTCCGCGGCATTTGATGGTTAAAATTGGCACAGATTGCTTAACCTTGTGCCTACACTGTGGGGGGAATTATGGTAGGTAAACGTTATTATAAGTTGCTATTGTAATTTTTTTTCGAGATTTACGCTATATCGCGCGCACTGCAGGATAGGTAGGAAAATCTAGTGTTAAAACACTCAGCTCCCCACTTTCCGCTTATCCGAATTTTGGAAGCATTGTGTGTTGAGTGGCGGAAATCAACGCCGCTCTTTGCCTCGATACCAGAGCGAAGAAATGAAAATATACATTTTCCTCGAGTGGAGATCGAACCGAGAACCAGTCTATTTTACAGTCACACTTTGTGCCTGACGAGTAAATATTTATTACTACACAAATATTTATTCAATATTATTTAAAGATATTTAGAGAAAATTGGTTGTTTACTTTAGTATGATTAATAATTCTGTTGCCTATCTAGATTCTAGACGGTATATATTATAGCAGTACCTACAGGTCAGCGAGTTCAGATTTCGTAGCGGTCAAAGGCAGGAAAAAATTTTTTGCCAATTTATACAAAATATAAAAACTTATTTTATTAATATTTTTATTTAAAAACTATTATTATGCGTACTAAATGTAGTTGTAAAATGTAGTTAAATTTTGATGTGTTGGTGTGACTCATTGGCGACTCAATTTTGTCGACTAAATTTTGTAAATTGACTTATTTTTTTAAGATTATAATAAGACAAATAAATTTTCAGGGAAACTTGCAAGAATCAAATACTGAAAATGACATTTAAATCCGTTAAGTTATTTCTGAGATTAGCGTGACCAAACACACAGGCAAAGAAGCAAAATTTTAGAGATCATTGTTTTCTATTACGTTGATAAATGCCCCCAATAATTTAAATATTATATAACATTAAATGTAAGTATGTACGTTTTACTTATACACGTAAAACAGCACAAAATATTTTTGTATGATATAAATCTTCGTCGAGTATTTTTCGATGGCATTTTCCTCATAACCGCAATAAGCTTTCACGATTGCTTTCTCTTGAGTCACTCGCACAGTTTGTTTCTAAATAATCAAATATAATATAACAGAATAATATCGATCTATCGTAGGTATACACGCAATTGCATTAGGTTCGATTCTCACTCAGGGTATGATTATATTTAACTTACAAATATTCATTTCCCCACCACCTTTATCAAGACGAAGTTCCGCACTCAATATCCAAAATTTGGGCCGTTAGTGCAGCACGGTGTCTCTTGACTCTTCACACTACTTCTACTTCTTCAACGAATACAAATTTATTTAAATTTAAAATATATCATCTATACTATAAAAACAAAGTTTAATGGGCTAATCTCAGAAACTATTGGTTCGAATCGAGAAAATCATCGCCTTTTTGCCAGTTTATTTATCAAGAAAAGCTATAATATAAAGGTGATCAGAGTTAGCTCGGGTGCTTAGAATGTATCTTAAACATGTTTTGGTTATCCATTTGACCATGCGGATGAAGCCGCAGGGAATAACTAGTTATAGTACAAACATACACTCTAATGGAAATCAATAAGTATCGCATGCAGTGTGACACTTTCTAATTGCGTCTATTTATTAGCAAAATAAAATATGTAAGCATGGCATAGGAATATTTATAGAGACAAAAAGATTAAACCGATTTTAAAATCCCGAAGGTTCTATTCGGCTATTCCTTTAACTAAGTTTTATTATAATTAATAATAAAATAAATAATTTAGTACAAAATAATACATTAAAAATTCAATGTAAATAATTCTGCCTCCAAGTGAAAATTGACACCACAGTTGTCGTTGTCGTTTTGATTATTTTATGATATTACGATTTCAACAATAATTGATTTTAAATAATAAATAAGTATATATACATATAATAATTTGGTTATTTTTGCATTTTTCTATACTTTCATGTAAACAGGTATTTAAAATATTATTTTCTATCGTAGTTATAAATGTATAGCTATACTTTTGATTCTAAAATCAGTATTTTTCTTAATTAACTTCATTTGATCCACAATATCTAGGTACAAACAATACAGCGCATATACATAAATAGCAACTTAAATTACAATTTATGGCAGTATCAGTGACGTGTATTATAAAAAAGTGTAATCATTCAATTCGTGCCCTCGCTGTATAATTGAGGAGACAGGGGATATATTACAATATAGGAAAAGTCGCTTTACGCTTGTCCCTGCTAATGAAGAGTGCATAGAGACACTCTGTCTTTCACTTTTACCGCCGAATTATGAAGGCATTGCGTGTTGAGTGGCAGAATTCAAATCTACGCTTTGCTACCTAAGACTAGTTACTTTCACGTCAATAACAAATTGGTATATTATCAATTTAAACTTCTAGAAAGATTTTGAATATCATTGGTTTTGTGGTGGTATATGTCATAAATAATGTAACAGAAATAAACACTTCAATTTCCTTTCAACGTATTATTGATCAATCCAGTTCATAAGATCTCTCTAAATTCTTTTATAAAATGACTGAAATCAAAAATCAACAGTCCCTTTCACCTGAAGCTCCCCACCGGTCCCCACAAACCCCACCTGTTGCGTTTGTTTACATCGTTCCTGCCGAAGAATTTTCTAGATCAAATCTAGATAGCGTGCACAGTGTTTTAGTCTTTATAACCGAAGGGTTAAAATAATTTTCCTTTGCAACTTTCTTTAAAGTACTGGTTTTGTTTCGAAACATTAATGCTTTCTAGATATTAATGGACGTAACGGTATCGGTGGTTGAACACAATTTAGACTTTTTGGTCTGGCTGTGGAGTTCGAAATTGCGTGTAATAAAGTGTGTGTATTATTAAATAGATGTTTATGCTGTAACCTATAAACTACAGATAGCAAAAAAAATATTTTAAATATTTTTTAAATATGTGTTGTTTCTTTTTAAACGATAAAAAAAATAATTTAATACATTTTCATTGATATATAAATACTAGAGGCCGACCGCAAGTTTGCTTGAACAAATAAACGTTAAATCTTGTTTTCCTCCGTATCTGTAATACTAGAGTGTAAACTAGCACTACTCGTAAGAATATATAGAACCTATATACCGAGTTACTGCGTTTTACGCTTAAAATTGTTGATAAACATACATACAAACATACAATTACAAAAAACACACTTGCTTGGAACCCTGAATTAGATCACACTCAAACATTATTCAATTCCATTAACATCAGTTCAACAGATCAAACTGACATCCCCCTCTTTTTGAAATCAATTAAAAATACATATTTTCCTTAAAAGATTTTGCATGACATTTGAAAGTTATCCTCCCCTCCATTGAAATAATCTGTCAATTGAATTGTACCGAATGCGGCAGTACGTATATCACACTATCGGTCCCCCATTTGATAATTGGTCTGATTCAGAAATGCTTCACCCTGTATACGAGTAATGAATTGCAGTAGTGTTGGCATGTCACAAGTTTTGGACATGTCCAATATATGTCCGATATTATAATAGAATGTCGGAAGTATTAGTGTTAGTATATGAGACCATCGTGGCCTAGTGGCATAAGTGTGCGACTGTAAATTCGGCAGGTTGTTTGTTCAATACCCTCTTGTATCAAGACTAAACACGGTGTTAAGTTCCACCACTCAACACGCAAAGCTTCCAGAATTCGGCGGAAAGTGAAAAACGGAAATGTCTTAACGGGAACTGAGTGTCTTTACACTAGGTTTATATGAGGGATACATTGTGATACTAATACTATGCTACTACATTATAATTAGCACATACTCTAGCAAACAAACATAATATTATATTTGAACAAGCCTATAATTTACTATTATTGTTATAACAATATACTGCTGTAATAAATCGAATGCGATTTGCGGTGTACAGTTATATTGCAGTGAATCTAACAAAAAAATTTTTCATTCATTAATTTTCAAATTTTACTTTGCCGTTTATTTTAAAATCTCATATAAAAAGAATATAATGTATATAAAACTCTTACGTTACTGACAGACAACGCACTTCATATTTAGCTAAAACTTGGGGAGAGAGTGAGAGAGAGACTCACTAAAACAGGATTTCTCGAAATATCAACGGAAATAAGAAAAACGAGATTTCCAATAAACATAATAAAGTAATAATTTCTAGTATGTATACGTAAATGAACATTTTACTTCATACTTTATGTTAAAACTTTCCAATTGTTAAGTCGCTTTCTTTTCCTTTCAAAGTCTTTATTTCAGTCATTACCAAAATTGGGACACCATCTATACAGCGACTGTCTAGGTTTTTATTGAAGAGCCATTGTAAAAAAAGTGACAATGCCCGACATTACTCTAAAGATAATTTAGAAGGTGAATTGAATACTATGTATTTAGGACTAAAATTTTTAAATTTTATATTAGAAAGCCTGTGTACATTATGTAACAGTTCTCCTTCTCTTAGATCTGATCAGATCAGACAGATCTCCTTCCGAGATCATTGTACAGCAGTACAATGGACACACAAACAAAACAAGGACACACAAACAACAACAACAACACAACAAAACAAACAAGGAGTTTTCATAATATTTTTAAAGGTTGCTGATTATCACGAATTATGGGTACCAGAGAGTGGAGAAATTAGTTACTTCTTAACATACGAGTTGTTTCGAGTTTTAACCAACTTTTTACATTTGCTTGATTTGCATGAAAACTTGCCTAGAAACTATTTATGATTCTTTTGAACGTACCTGAAAGGAAAATAACTAACTTTTATAGGGCCACAAACTTATTAAAATTTGTATTTGTGTTTTTTATATACTTACGCTAGTATTAACTCGTAATCGTGCTCGTATATAAATATTTTCTTAATGTACGTATGACAGTATGAAAAATATTTCAAATATGTCAGACTGTTTCAAACTAAGTAACAGTAGAATAAACTTAAAAGCTTTTCGTAATATGAATAAAAGCTCCATAATTTATGAATTATTTTGTTATTCCGTGGTTTATGTAACGGAGCTTTAGCCAACTGTTCCACTATGTTTTTATTTAGATAGGGTTATCTTTACTTTTACTTAATTAGCTTCACGCTGTATCCCACACATATCAAAGTAGGCAGTAGTTAGCAGGTAACATGGAAACTTAATGTTAAGACACTCCGTTCCCATTGAGACACTTCCGTTTCCCTACTTTCCGCCAAATTTTCAAGGCGTTGCGTTTTGACTGGCAGACCTCAATGCCGCGCTCTGCTTGGTTACCTGAGCGAGGCAATGAAAATATGAAATATTTAATTCCTTAAGTGGGAATTGAACCCAGAACCGCTGCGTTTACAGTGGCACGCTTTTGGCCTTGCGTCACGGCGCAACTGGCGCACGGCGGCCTGAACTGAAATATTAAAGGTCAACGAGTTTGTTTAGTGTTCAAATATTGTTTATTTCTGTCATCAATCAATCCGTAGCGTCAATCAATAGCGTCATCCTATATCCATGATATATTTCAAAAATATGATAGCAGCATATCTTATCACTTCAGCATACATAGGGGTCGAAAGTTGGAGAAAGCAATGACATTCTAGACTTTTCTAGGAAAAAAAGAAGTCAGAAGCTAATAACAACGTCTAACTGCGTACAAAAATTATAAAAATTTGTATATACTTTATAAAAAAATATATTAGACTGTAAGAAAAACAAAATAACATCAACAAAAACAAACAAAAACAAAAAAATATGTGTAAATGACCCACAAACGTAGTAACGCTGCTAACGGTACATGCACACTATTACATTTTCATGTATATGTGTGCTCGTGTAATGTGTGTAGATAATCCCGACGCATGAGTTACAAAACTTTGGTACACATTTTTAACATATTCTGAATTATTATTAATATCTAAAAAAAAAATTATTAATCAAAAAAAAAAAAAATAAAGAACATATTTTATATTTTGAGTCCATAGATATACTGTTCACGCATATTATTAAAAAAATAACAATATATAAATATAATATTTAAAATACATCGAAGAAAAAATAACAAAAATCTAACACAGTTTACTTTATTTACTTAACAATCTACCAAAAAAAAATCAAAACAAACATACACATCGAGTTCAACGCACCAAACTAACCCACTTGCCATGAGTCGGTTGTGACTCAACAGTTTCACTTTCCAACGGTAGACGACGCCTGCCCGCCTGCCTCATCAATGGAACTAGACACACGTTCGAGAACGATCGCCGAAGCTATATAAGAGCGGCAACAGCGCGGAGCAGCCATATAACGTACTCGCGCAACACAAAATGTACAAATACGCACTGATATTCGCTCTCTTAAATCTTGCCGTTTGTGAAGAAAGATCACATAAAACACACTATGTCGATCCCTTCGCGCTGATTGATAAGCATTTGTCGCATTCCCTCACTTATCATTATCTATGGCCTTGGGGACAATTGGTCAAAGCAGCGGCGGCTTTGGACTTGGAAGAAAGCTTGGAAGATCCAGAAATTATATCTGATTCGGAGAAATATCAGATCAGCTTGAATGTGAGACGATTCAAGCCTGATGAGCTGAAGATTAAAGTGAAGAACCGGTACATTATTGTGGAGGGAAGACACAAAGTGGATAGTGACAACAAGTTCATGGCAAATCACTTCGCTCAGCGTTTCGTTCTGCCACCGGGTACCAAACAAGAAGAAGTCAAGGCTGTATTAAATGAGAAAAGTATTTTGATCATCTCAGCGCCAAAACACGAACTGCCACCGCCGATTCCAGAACGAGAAGTGCCTATTGAAGTTATTTTACCCGAAAAGAAAGTTGAGGAGCTTACAGAAAAAGTGGACGTCAAGGAGCAAACATCATCGGTTTCTCCTATTGAGCAGATCGAAACAGAAGCTACGACCCATGTAGGCAAAATAAGGAAAAAGGAATTGAAAACGACCACTAAAACTACTAAAGATAACGAAGTTACAAAAGGTGTGGACGGAAACGGGCTGGACTACGCATTGATTGAGGCTGAGGAATGATTGTAAGATATTTTATGGAAAAGACTGAATAAGCTTTAAAGTGAGTGGTTATTATTGTTTGTTCGAAATAAACGTATTATTTATTATTAAAGAAAATCTTTTATTTCGTTTCTTTTTTTTTAAAGAAAAAGCAGGTAAATTCAAAACATACAAAAATCGAGAATCATTTTTTAAGAGAACTTAATTTAAATAAAAAATATTACAAAAAAAACATTCTACGAGATATAAAAGATATAAGAACTTAGAACGTGCATGGCACAGCGGCAAAGCACCTGATTATAATCCCAATTGTTGTCGGTTAGATTCCTACTTACGTAACACGACAAAGATGGGCGGAAAGCGGGGAGCGGAATATCTTAACACTATGTTTCCTATTCCTACCTTGCTACATATATGTAATATACCGTATGAATATATGGTACTGACTGACACTGAAGCCGTCGTTGCGCAGGGGCACAAGGGTTCGATCCCCACTCGAGGAAGTGAAATATGTATGTACTGGTGTCAAGGCAAAGCGCCACTCAACACGCAATGCCTCCGAAAGAAAATAAGAAATAGAAATATATTAAAAATATTAATTTTCATTTCCCCACTCTGAAACACTGATAGAGATAATGTATCTAATATTCGGAAGTGTCTAAACACTAGGGAACCCTACCCTACTATGCGGGATACAAGGTGTAGCTAAGTTAAAATTTATATAGGTATGTGCTTAAATAATAAATAAAAGGTTTATTCTCCGTCCACGGAGACAATTTGGTGGCCTACATTCGTCCGTCGTCTGATCGTGCCTACACTTTAGAAAGTAATATAAAAGGAATCCAAAAATAAAAGCTCTTTCCAAGCAATTGTTGTACAACTCGACTCTTATTTTTATTTTGGAACAACTATTAGAAACTTCTTGTAAGTCCGACTGTAGAATAAACTATAAGAAATAAATACTTTTTGCTTCAGTGACTTTGGAGCTTAAAGGGTTGCTAGTTATTTCATAATGGTTATAAGATGTTTTTTTCAATTTCACTCCGTAACCCTCATCTAGCGGTATTCTAGACACTTAGGGCAAAGAGTTAAGCTTCTTTATTCTCCGCTTGCCGCTCAAGTTTGGAGAACGGAGTGCATGGGCAAAAGTAAGTGAAGACAACAATCTATCGCCAAAGTCTAATAATAATAATAAATAAATCAAAAATCTCAAAAAGATGCATTAAAAGGAAAACGGGGTGTCTTAACACTAAATTTACTCCACCCACCCAAAACAAAGTAAAAAAGATGTCGATAACAAGATTATTTCCCCTACAACTTAGAAGTTCACGATACACAAATTCACTTAAACTATTCCAACTTCCGTTGGATAGTCGTGAGTAAATTTTTTAATTACTGCGCTATTTTATTAGCAGTTTCGAGCTTACAGCTAGTTAAACTTTTACTGCGAATAAAAAAGTATATTACTATTAAAAAGAACTACTTAATCGGACGGAGTGTCTCAGCAATAGGTTCCTAAGTTCCCTTTGCATACCCTGCTATATGTAGGAAACAGCTTAAAGCTAAAGAATGATAACGATTAATTCTTAAGCCGGCACCTCATTTTTCCTTAATTCTTAAGGGAAAATGAGGCGCCGCCGCCAGCTTTATTGACATGCAAGACACAGAAATATGTAGGAAGCTAAAAAAATACAAAAAAAAACAGAATAGCGCACGGTACACAGGTACAGGGTAACACGTGTTAACGCGATTGTTGTGGATTTAATACTCACTCGGTACAATAGATTATAGTTTTTTTCCCGATAAGACGAAGCACGGCATTGAGAACCACCACTTAACTCGCAATGTCTTGAATGATAGACGAAATTTTCTCCCTCTATGTATACAAAATATAACAATTTCCGTTCCATTCAGCATAACTATAATCACGATCTTCTTATAAAGTTAGTTTTTATGCTAACGGTACAACGTTATAGCAACTCGTTTATGGAAATGCCTGTTTACTTTTAGTATTTCCATTTCCAGTGAATACAAGACGATTATTAAAATTACAGACGTTGCCTTTTTTAATAATGACGACCTTCTGCTACTGGAACCCTGTAAAATTTAAAGGGGTCCCGACTGTAAATCCTAATAAACTAATGGGCTTATTTTTTTCTTTTTACTTTTATGCAGTCGGTGTTTTTGTTTTTTTTAATTATTTTTTATTTTTCACTTTTTGTAAGGATTCATTAGAATTATAAAGCGAAAAATTACGTAATCTTTTTATTTCCTTGAAGGTTAATAAATACGGGATTTAAACCCGCTTTAACAGTACACAAAGGTATGCTATAATAGTATCCATATTTTTAAACTTATTATTTATTAGTATTACGGTAATGACATACCTTTTTGAAATCCCTGTATTGAGCTCTTGGATTTTATATCCATATTGTGGTATTCGAAACAATTTTCACTAAGTCCAATGGGGTCACACAGCCATCATGGTTGTTTTGAGAACACATAACTGGTAGGGATACTGGAGGAAGGTGAATAAAAAACAAGAGGAGCCCCCGGAGGGACTCTGTCAGGGGGTTGATAACAGTGGACGAGGCTAAAGGTATGCAGAGACCGTAGTGTTCGGGGCTCCGTTTTTTCTGGTATATCCAGCCTGGGTATAAAGCGAAAAGTTAAAAAGAAAATTTACAATTTTAAACCAAAACCCTCGTCTTAAATAAGCTAAATCCTCTAGGGATGTAAAATACAGCATTACATTAACAAGACGAATCACATCTAAATAAACGCCAAGGGAGCGATAATTTCGATCGTGTCACTTCACTAATGATTAGGGTGAGTACAATACAATACGTTTGTGGCATTAGAGAAGGCCTTTTGTGATATTGTAATTGCTGTATAGAGATTTATTAGAAAGCTTTGCTTAGTTTTTTAAGTCTGACCCGAGTCTCTGATTGAGGGTTCGATTCCCACTCGGGGATTTTTTTCTATTTCCTCGTTCTACAATGAAGGTATAGCACGGCGTTGAGTTCCACTGAACACGCAGTGTCTCCAATGTAGAGCGGAAAAAGTGGGACGGAATATTTTAGCACCCATTGCGTTTACAGTGCCCCTGTGCCATAGCCTCTGCATAATTTCTAATATTATAAAATAAATAAGCTAGAAATAGACAGTAAAGGTCTTTATGGAAACTACCAGGCCAGGTTCCCTCTGCCAACCATGTCGGGTTACAGGCAGATGTATATGATATATATATAAATTAATATAGATCTACGCAAAGCAAATAAATAGTAATGGTACGAGTATATTGAAACATTTTCTACCCGCAAAATAAACTGACAACGATTTCAAGATGCTCCCACATTAGTTCTGGACCAGTGAATAGAAATGTTTAAAAAAACAGCATGATCAAATATAAACTTATTAATATACCTAAGCCTTCTGACTTTCCTTGGATAAATAGTTATTTATATATATTTTTAATATATTATACAAACTATGAGTTTTGGTTGGAGAGATTATGGTTTCGATTCCCACTTTGGGGAAATAAAATATTTAATATTTTAATGTCCTCGCTCCAATAACGAGGCAAAGCGTTTGATTGATTTCCACTACTCAGCATGCAATGTCTCAAGTTTTCAGCGGAAAATGGGGAACGGAAGTATCTTATTGGGAAATGAAGTATACTAATAGTAGTTACCCATGTATGCCTTGAAGTAAAAAAAATATCATTCGTTTATCCGAATATTTCCCTTACACCATGCAGATGTTCCCTTACAATCATTTAGAGATATTATATTATAGCATGATTTATTTAGCCAAATAAGTTACGATTCCTGGATATCTCTTGCCTTGTCCACTGTCATCAACTTTTTTAACTTTTCAAACGAGGGGTCCTCATATTTAATCATAGAGATAAAAAAGTAAATCTACAATGAAAGCTTTCAAAAACTTATTATTACACATAAATAATTGAAACTAAAACAGGTACAAAATGTATATACTATATAAAACTAATTGTTTTACAAGTAAATTAATTAAATATTTTGTTTTAACTTGTTCTATTTAAGTTAAAAATAAATAACTTATCAAATATATGTAAGTAATATCTAGTAATTTTCTTAAAATGTTAGAGACTCACTTGTGATAATTGTATCATCATTCAAGTTATACGTAACTTAGTAAAGCGTGACGTAAAATTTAACCACTCATCATAAAAAGTTAGTAAATGGACAAAAAACTAATAATTCACTAGGTCTTAACTATGTATATGACTAAAATTTCTTCAATCTACCAACAGAATATGAACCATCTGCATCATAAATTGGTTTATCTCCATATTCTGAACCATACACATTAGAGACCTGGTGGCTCCAACTGCCATAACTCCCGTAATCGTCGTGTGGCCCATTGTGTGGTCCGTAGTGTGGCTCATAATGCGGCCCGTGGTGTGGCTCATGGTCTATTATGATGGGCTCATGGTGTTTCTTCTTCATATAATGAATAAGCCATATCACGAAATGCCATGCTTTAGTTGCAATTATATAGAAAATTATACCGTAGACTATTTTCAGGACGAACAGCTTGGTCGCTGCTACGTAGAAGAAGTGGACTGTGGACAAAGACAAAGTAATCTTAATTCAAGTAAATTTATAAGTGGCCTCAATATTTTTAATATGATATTTAAATTATTTACATTTTTCCATTTTAGTGATTCTTTGACCGTAATCACTACGAGAAAGTGTAGTACGGAGTGTTTTGACACTACCCTATTCAAATGTTACCTTAGTAATTGGTTCAAATTAATCCCATCATTCACTTTTCCCTACAATAATGTACATTAAAACATATTACACTTTTGGATTATAAATAATTTATTTACAAACGCTTTTTACTAACTTTTATAGCTCGATTAATGTGTAAATGCGAATTTGAAGTTTAAAACTACGAATTTTTGTTTAAAACAGTGAATTTGATGTTTGTTTATATAGCATACGAGTATATATATTCAATTATAACGCACGAGATAATCCTCCTAACACGATTATAATAATAAGATTATTCACCCGACGCTAGCGAATCATAGCGCAAACTAACAACGTTAAAGCCTACGGATGAAGATCAAGGAAAAACAATTTAGATATCTATTTATGATTTGCCAAGAACTACTATACTGAAGTCAAGACTGTCGTGGCGACGTTGACTGCAAACACGATGATTGTGAGTTTGATTTCCCTCTCGAGGGATTGAATTAGTTGCGAACAAGACAGGGCATGGAGTGTCTTAACACTATGTTCCCTCTGCCTACTCTGCTTATGAGGTATGATGTATGAGCTATTTTTTTTGTAAAATAACATCTGCCAAGAAGCTAGTGTTTTGAAAAGTAATCCAAAAAAAAACAACAGTTGATTTTTTTTTAATATTACCTTAGACAATAAAAAAAAAAATATAGATATTAATTATAAGACAGAGAAAACTTAATGGTTGTGAGACATTGCGTGTTGAGTGACAGAATTCAACGCCGCGTTTCGCTTATCAGAGTGATGATAAATGAGTGATTCGCTCAAATAGTGATTTAATCGTCACATTTACATTAAGATTTTGTGCCACTGCGGCAGAACAGCCTCTATAAAAACATACCTATTTAATCTTGACTGAAACTATTTATTAGGACTTCCATAAAAATATTGGGAGGATGTCCTGAATGGTTATAATTTGGGCTGAATTCTGGTGTATATTTGGACATAGCTAGAGCCCATGCCATAACCACCATAGCCTTTACGGCGGATACGACGAATGCTATCCCAAGAATTATCTTGTAAAGTCCAACTTTTGCAGCTACCAGAATCGCCAAATTGGCTGAAATAAATAATAATAAATAAGCTTTTTTTTTAATTATTGAATATTTTGAAGAGAGCGTGTAGCTTAATTGGTTATGTATTTGGATGATGTCTCAGAGATGTGAATTTAGATTTAGTAGTTGTAAAAAGAGTTTTTTAAGCTTAGTTTATTACGATTTCTAGGACACCCAAGAAAAAATGAGACGTAAGACATAAATTATTATGTCTTACGTCTCATTTTTATTGAGTATATTATTGAGTTCTCATTTTACTATTGAGTAAACTAGAGTTCATATTCGATTGGAAACATTTAATATTTTTTATTCGAATTTCAATTCGAAAAAAATTTTATGAAAACGATTTCAAATTACTTAATTAAAATTAATTTGCAATAACTTCTTTTAATGATTTATTTTTAATGTCTTTTTATATGGACATCGTGTAGGAGTGGAACTCAACGCCATACTACTAATTAAAATATCCGCGTTTACCCTAGTCATTTTCCACCCGCCTACTATACGTATACGTCTACTCTTCATTTACAATAATCACTAAAAGTTTAGTTATAATACCTTGAACTTCATATTCAGATTCAATAACGAATATATATTTAATCCTATATTCCCGGTAGAACTTTATAAAGCTCAACTACCTGAACTTTCAACTCGTGCCACTGATGTGTTTGGTACCTACGCGCCGCTTATTATCCGCCGTGAACTTTTCGTTTTGTATGCAAAATCATAATTTATCTATAAAACTTATAAGGCGTAGTTTCAGAAATAATAATAGTTATTTATTTTTTCGTTTATTTTTAAATCATTTTAATAAAAAGAATAACTTTTAAGATTTTTTTAGTGGCAAAGTGGTACACTGTATATACGGGATATAGCGGGAAGAGAGTATCAAATTCACAAGCATCGCTTACAGGCAGACGATCTCTCACTGCACGAGATGCAAGAGTCTCAACTTTACATTTTACTAAAAAAGTCCACGACAGTGACTTGAGAGAGCGGGGTCCTTTACCTTATACTGTTATGTCCAAACGATACCCTCGGATTCCCAATTCCAAAAGAAAGTCCAAATAGAATATATACATTTTAAAATACACAAAAGAATTTAAGAGCCAAGTATCAACTTTTCACTAAGCTTTGAATATTACGAAATATCTTTGAATCTGTAGTATAGTCAGGCCTTTGAGCCTCCGAGTACCTTAAAAATCAAGCAAATTATACGGAACCATTATCAATACAAAGGCAAGTAAAATTGAAGTTTCCTTTGAACGTTGTACCTGCCTGTACTGTAATAAAACATTCGTATGTCGATTTGAATTTTGCAATTTAGTTTTTCAAACTTTTGTTAGCCTTACTTTTTCTGTCATAGGTGGGTACAAAACTTAGAGTTAAGTCACTCTATGTCTTTTCGTCGGAATTCGAGACAACGTGTTGAATGGCGGAACTTAACACCGCGGCTTATCTTAACAATACAAAGTAATGAAAATAATTTTGATTTTATATTGTCCCATTAATTCGCGTATATTTTTTAATTCTTATAGACTTTTTTCATATATTTTTTAATTATCTTCAACTCGTTTAGCAGGTTAGGTTGGGGAACTACCGGCACCAGAGAGAAGAAAGGAAAATATAAATTTAAATAAATATTTCTATTCCTCGAGTGAGGATCGAACTCACAACCAGTCGATTTTACAGTCACACTTTGGAAAACACACTTATAAAAATTATATATTATAGTGATTAAAAAAGAAACTCACTTAACAATGCATATTTTCCTTTTCCTCTCGCTTCCACTATGTTTTTATCTTCTATTTCAGCACCATTTATACTAGTTATAACAAGAACTAGTGAAATTAACACGATGATAGAACTCATATTAACAATATTCATTTTCATGAAAGGACTTAACTTTTTGAAGAATTTTTTTTTCTGTAGTTTAAATTAAATTGAAAATTAAAATTTTATTTAAATTTATTTTCTTCATATATAGATCTATAACGAGTTACCTCTAAAAAGTCTTAACTTAAAGTGAGTTAGTTCTAGTAGGATTTACTGTAGTGGTACATAGGTGATAACAATGTGATAATTGATGTTACGAAGAAAGTGTTATATGTTTTCTAATATAAAATTCATTTTACAAATATTATGCAACAGTATGAGTATATAGAAAGTTTTTGTAAAAATACGTATAGTACTTTTTTATAGTTAAGAAGATAAAATTTGATTGGGCGATGGTTGCGGGTTCTATTCCAACTAGAACTTTTCAGTATCCCGCTCTGGTAAATTAAGCGTGGTGATAAGTTTCGCCACCAACACGCAATGTCTCAAATTCTGATGTATGGCGGTTCTGCTATGTGGGTGGCTCTGCCATGGAAATGAACGATTGTCACTTCCTTACTCTGGTAACAAGACAGCGCGCTGTGTTGAGTTTGTCCACTCAACGCGATATCTCCAAAATGGGGTGGGAAATGGGAATGTCTTATATTCCTAATGCAAGCAAGATACGGCGTGAAGTTATCTTATATGTAATAAATTAAATGTTTTTCAAATAATAATTATTATAAGCCAGAGAAATGCGTTAAGCTACGAAAAATTAAATCTATTTTCGTGTGTGACCTAATTCTTATCCTCCCCAAGTACAATGAGGTGTAGGCGTTGCTATTAATGTCATTAATCACAGAGTTGTTACATCGACCATCAAAATTGAACACATTGTGTTATATAGTGATGTAGATTTTATCAATATATCGATTTATAATTTCTATTAATAAATAATAAAAGTTACTAAAAAGTTAAAAAATTAACTTAGTAGTCTTAGAAATTTTAATGATAAATTAATTAAATTTTAATGATAAATTAATGATTAATCTTCCATTCACTACAAATGTTCTAACTATTAACTTTATTTATATAAGCACAATGCGTGAATTCAAATGCGTTTAAATAAATCAAAATTTATAGCTCTAAACACATTCCATGGCACTTCTAGGATTTGATCTAGAAGAGCAAGCACTTTCTATAGCACTTCTAGGACTTGATCTAGAAGAGCATGTTTTTAGTTTTTTATTCCTATTATTTAGCACCTACAAATATCGGGAACCTAACAACTCTATTAATACATTATTACTCGTAAATCGTAAATGTGAACCGGTCATTATTTAACGATGATTGGCCGGAGTGTTTAGTTATTAGTACATCGAGTCCGATGTCAAAGTTTTAATTGGCTTACATTGATATATCAAATCTTAATATTTCGTAGTTCTTAATATTCAATTACTTCAAAGGTTTTTATTTTCCCTATTAGGTATTAGTAAAAGACTGAATGAAAAAAATATTATAATTGTATAAGCAGTGGTTGTGGGTTCCATTTTCACTTAGTGGTATTTTTTTTGTTTCACGCTGTATCCCGCACATAACAAGGTCGATACAGTGAACCTAGAAACCTAGTGTTAAGACACTCCGTTCCCATTAAGACATTTACATTTCACATTTCACACACCCCACATGATTATATTGAACAAAAAGAGGAGATATAATAATTTTTAATTAATTTAAGTATATTTAAACTTTAAATTTTTAACCGAATTCTGTAAGAAAAGGAGGTTATCAATTCGACTGTTTTTTTTTTTTATTTTTTTTTTATGTTTGTTACCTCATAACTTTTGACTGGGTGAACCTATTTTGATATTTTTTTTTATTTGAAAGGTGAAGCTTCCCGAATGGTCCCATTTTTTTAACCGACTTCTGTAAGAAAAGAGGTTATCAATTCGACTGTATTTTTTTTTTTTATGTTTGTTACCTCATAACTTTTAACTGGGTGGACCGATTTTGATATTTTTTTTTTATTTGAAAGGTATAGCTTCCCGAATGATCCCATTTTTTTTGGTCCATGTCTGACAATGGTATCCATGAGAAAATCACATAAGTCTTAAATTTGCATTATGCATGTGCGCGACTAATAGCCGAATAACTCAATGTCGCGCCAACCGATTTTGATGATTCTTTTTTTATTTGAAAGGATACACTTCAAGGATAATTTGGTGAAAGTTTGGTTAGGTTTCGATTATGGAATGCGGAGAAAATTGAGTAAGTTTGTTTTTTTTGGTCAAAAATTAATTATACTGTAATAGTTACAAGCAAAAACTTTTTAAATTGATGTCAGAAGTGAGATTCCTGATCGTTGCATTTCTTTTCAACCAATCTCAAAAAAGAGGATGTTCTCATTATCAACCAACTTCAAAAAAGGGAGATTCCGAATTCGCCCGAATACTTTTTATGTTTGTTCTTGTCAATATACCAAAATGTAACTTTGCACAAAAATAATAGCTAATTAAATGAAGTTTTACATAGGACAAACACAACCACTCGTTGAGAACCACTACCACCACCATCACCACTCGTTTAAGAAGCATTATTCAGTCGGTGCCAAGTAAAACAAACAGGCTTAGTAATTAGATATTGTAGTAAGGTTGTTGTAGCATTAGCTTGACACCGACTTCAAAATTATAAAATCTTTGTATAATTATTTTTCACTTTTTAGTTCGTTGTTAGAAGTCGGTTTTTGTTTTTGTTAAAAATTAATTTATATACTTTATTATTTAAATAGTTTTTAAGCTAACTAAAAACTTCCTTGCTCATTACAATAAAAAAAGATTTAATTGTGAAATATGATCCTCTTTGCAAAGTTTACGGGCTAAAGTCTTCGTATAGTTAGCTCAGCTTACGTATAATTTTAATTTGCTTAAAGTTCTAGTCAGAGATTTCTTTTATAGTTTAAGTTATTTTTAATTCCTCTTATCTTTGTATCACGACTATTCATATTTGTAATATTAGTATAAATATTTAAGCACACCAAAAGAAAGCTTTAGGCGATTAAATACTAAATTTAATTTGCCATGTCATAAATTATCGACCCTCGAACCCATCAGAGGACCCGTCATCCATCATGCGCGACGGTACATGAGAATTTGTCAGCTCAAAAAATACAATTCATCATTCTAAGTGGACGTAACACGGGTTCAAAGCCGGCGGTCCGTGATATTGGAGGATATCTATCGAATGTACTCGTATATCCATCCGTATGGAGGTGATACTGTAACAAAGTGTAAAATAGATTTTTTGATTTATTTTCCAATGGCTATACATTTTTTTGAAATGGATCCATTCATATTTATTCATTTTATTACAATTTTTACAAAGTTTCTATATATTTACTTGTCCAAGTTGACAACTTGTCCAAGATCCTAGCTTGTCCAAGATTCTAAGTTGCTAGGGTCCTAACATGTCCAAGTATAAACTGGAAGAAGTATCGATTAATTTAGAGAATAAATACTATAATTTTACATTTAGGGAAAATTTTAATAAATGTGGGCGCTATATGTAAAAAATGTCCATTTTTTATTTAGATTCTGGTTTCAGTTGATGCTTAAAATGCTGTTACGATAATGTTACAAATTCAAAAAAATTACATCTATGTATAGAAAATTCTTCCGTTACAGAGTAATTTTCCATTTTTAGTCCACACAAACAAAGTTGTGGGCGACGACTAGTACGTACTTCTAATACGTGTAAATCTCATCCCATAAACTACCTAAAACTAATTAGAACTGTATCACATTGTAATTACAATATTAATAGCGTGAAGCTCTAACCGGCACTGGGCATCCTAATTCATTAGGCCACCGATTCCCAGATGTCAGCGAGCGTCAGTTTTGACCGCGTAGTATGCAAATTACTGAATAAGCTTTACATGTAATTGACACTGACATTTGAGTTTTAGTTATTTTGTCGAGTTTTTTCATGTTTTGTACTGGAGCTTCTTCGTTCTGGATACCAATTTGGTGGAGTGGGACAATATCTGACTGAGAAGGCGATTATTGTGGATTCGATTCCCTACTGATGGACTAAACATATTAAAAAAATTAAAGATACCTACCTGCAACAGTGTAGGTTATATGGAATCTTTCACTGTTAAAAGTGTTATCTTGTGGAATGATCTTCCACGATATATCCGACATTCAGAATCAATTAGTATATTTAAAAAATCCCTTAAGCGTTATTATTTGGCACAACAAAAAACTTTATGGTGTATGTATATATGTGTGTATTTATTATCTATATGTATATTGTGCGTATATATATAAAATATGTATTTTATTAATTATCTAACATGTATAATTATTATATGTACCCTTTTGTATCTATTATAATTTGTATATATAATATAAGTATCGTCTATGTATAATATATTAAAAATTATGATGTTATTTATTTGTATTCATATCGCTCTTTATTACTTATGCACTACCGTTATATCCTGCTCTATCGTAAGTTTATGTTAGTTAAGGTTACCTGTAAGAGATCACTATAGTGATAAGGTCGCCCTTGCATGCTACTCTATGTCTTCTGTCTTACTATTTAGTTATGTGTTTGTTTATGTATGCAATAAAGAGTTTTATCTATCTATCTATCTAAAATTATTCTCCGTTCTAGTGGTTTATCCACTGCAGTGCAGTGTAGCCTAAGCTCCAAAAAAACGCAATGTCTAATTCGAGGAGAAAAAATAAAAAAGACAAACAAATAAAAAAAAACAGAAATAAAATAATATCAACAAATTTTCATTGGATTGTTTATAAATTAAATCCAATAGGAAGTAGGAGAAATATGAGTAAACGATTGAAGTAGCAACGCTTCATCGAAACGTTTCATATTAGCTGCAGCTGGCGTCGGAAATTGGATCCATTTCAAGAAAAACGTCTTTCAATTTCCCCGTAATGTAAATAAGTATAATTAAATTGAATGATTTTACTGCTTATTTGTGTATTCAACTGGTAAAAGTGGATTTTAAAGTGTTCTAAATATGTAATTCAAAAGTGTTTATGAAATATATTTAAATAAAGAAGATCTTGAAATTGAATTTTGGACATAATACTGTCCAGAGAATATTATGTTATGCTGTCATATTATAATTGGTCCTATATGTTGATTGTATTTAAATAATTGGCTGATTCAGAGCTCGTTGAATCAAATAGCATTTGATTATTATGTTACAAAGTGAAATTCATCCTACTCGCTATTGAATACTACATGAAGCTTGAAGCGAAAATAGTCTAGGGGCTGGATGGCGGATTTTATTTACCTATGTAATTTTACTCTTTATTATAAGGGTTTTTACTATTTTTAAGATGAAATTTGGAGTTTTTTCCCGGCTCTGCTGGAAGTGTTTTCCTTGTTGGTGGTATATTAAGACAGTATTTTATATATAAATTTTAACATTTACTTTTGTCTCTAGAATCCGGCAGCCAGTGGGGAACGGAGTGTCTGAACTAGGTTCCCTCTGTATACAATTGTATACAGGAAGTATACAATAACAAGCAACGGTTAGTAAGAAGAAGGATTATATTAAAGTTTTTTTTTTTATATATAATTATTGGTGTTACTGTAAACAGTAGCCGATATTAATATATTAGAAATATTTATTATTTATATTGTTGATTTATTCTAATTATATATTTTTATCGTTTTATATTTGTTCTTATATCATTTTATTATTGCTGTAAGTATATACATATACATATATAAAGTTCATAAATTATGTCAGATATTGATGAAGCCTTAACGGATAATTATCTTACATGTTCCTCGTCTGAAAGTTTTCATAGTGTATCAACTGATGGTAGTGATTTGGGAGTTAGTGATTTTTCTTTGGATTGTAAACTTCAATCAGTATTCAATGTGAGCTCTTGCTTGAATCTGGTGCACATCAATGCTCAAAGCATACCAGCGCACTACACCGACCTTCTTGTGTCGTTTAATAATGTACCCGTCGACTGTATCTTGGTCTCAGAGTCATGGCTTAAACCTTCTCTCCCTTCTTCTCTTTATTCCATTTCAAACTTTAATCTCATTAGAAATGATCGTATTAATAAAAGAGGCGGTGGTATCTGTATTTACCTTAAAACTGATATTACTTATAGGATCTTACAACATTCTCCCAACGAATACTCAGCCAATTTAGAATATCTCTTTCTTGAAATTAATTGCCGCCATACTAAAGTCCTTCTTGGTGTTGTTTATAGTCCCTCTATGAATATTAATTATTTCCATACTTTTGAAATAGTTCTTGAAAGCCTTGTCTCTTCTTATGAACACACAATCATTATGGGCGACTTGAATACTTGCCTTCTAAAACAAGACTCCAGAGCTAAAAGGTTACAATCTTTAATGACTTCTTTCAATCTCTCCATTCTTACCCTCTCTGAAACACATTTTCCTCCAAATTCTGACCCCTCTTTGATTGATGTCA
>HE671841.1:114759-157414 GCA_000313835.2 Heliconius melpomene melpomene
CCACACTTAACATCTCTCCGGCTGCCACTGAATGGTTTCGTTCTTATCTTCGGGGTCGCAAGCAAAGAATTTACACCGGAGAGCTTTGCTCTGACTGGGCTGATTTGGTAACTGGTGTACCTCAAGGCGGCGTACTCTCTCCTCTGCTCTTTTCCATTTTTATAAATGAAATTACCAAAATCCTATCTTGTCAATACCATCTTTACGCTGACGATTTACAGCTATATAGACACGCCACTCTTGAAGACTTAAACACTGCAATTCTGAACATTAACACTGATCTCGCTCATATTAGCGAATGGGCGACTTTGTTTGGCCTTCTTATTAACCCCTCCAAATCTCAAGCTCTAATAATTGGCAGTAGGCAATTACGTGCCAGAGTAGAGTTTAGCACCTTGCCTTGCATTAAACTAAACGAGACTATAATACCGTTGTCTGATTCAGCAAGAAATTTGGGTCTCATAATTGATAGACAGTTATCGTGGTCTCCGAACATTAATGTAATCAGTAAACGCATACATTATTCTCTGCACTCTCTTAAACGCCTTCAAAATTTTTTACCCATTCGCACTAAAATCATTCTTGCTCAATCTCTTCTTCTGCCACTGCTAGATTACGCTGACGTTTGTTATCCTGATGCTAACGAAGAGGCTCTCGACAAACTTGACCGACTTCAGAATATGTGTATCCGTTTTATCTTCGGCTTACGCAAATTTGACCACGTGTCTGATTTCCGTCGACAAACTGAATTGGCTTCCTGTGCGTTTACGTCGTAACCTGCACATTCTCACTATGCTTTTTAACATTTTAAAGTCATCCTCTCCTTCTTACTTAAGGGAGCGTTTTCAATTGACACTTCCAAGTGAAAGACCGGTACGCTCATGTGTAACTCAAAGAAAGCTTGAGTACCCTATATGTAATACCTCTTTTTATGAAAAATCTTTCACAGTTCAAGCAGTGCACTTATGGAACTCGCTACCTAACTCTGTACTGTCGGGCAATCCGTCGCTAAATACTTTTAAAATAAAATTAAAACAACATTTTCTTAATCTCAATTAGAATCTTTAGTAGTCGCTTTGTCTTTTTCTTTATTAATTTTCTTTTCCTGTTTCATCTCTTTTGTGTCATTGTATATATTTATATGTTGTATGTGTGTATGTTGGTATAAGTATGTTTATTTATATAGGTATAGTAATATTTATTAATATTATGTATTATATATATTTATATATTATAATATAGTGTATTAATATTTGTATGTAGGTTTATTATTATTATTATTAACGTAATATTAAAATACCGCACCCGAATCATTTCTTTTGACATCTCCTACAATCAAGGGTTTCTGGTAGAGATCTCTATTAGAGATAAGTTATCCTTTGTACACATTTTTTCTATTGTTATAAGTTTTCTGTACTTTCTTTCTTGTGTGGTACATAAATAAAAAAAAAAAAAAAAAAAAAAGAAGAATAAAAATTAAATCAGCTTCACGCTGTACCCCGCACCCAGCAGGATGAACAGAGGGATATTGTTTAACATTTACCTCGATCGCCCCCTGTACTATTCCCCATAAGAATAGTTAATCATCATATTCCACGTCACAAACAGTATCATTATATTTAATCATATCTCATTAACGCATTCAATTGCAAAATATTTAGGTGAATATAGTGTATTACATTTAGTATAATAAATATTTAAGCACAAGTTAAATTAAACATAACTATAAAATAACAGCCACTTCATATTAATTATTTTATCTACCACAATACAGAGTGATCGATTCCCATATGGAGGTATCAATTATTATCATTTCCTCGCTCTGGTAGCAAGACAAATCACGGCGTTAAGTTCCGCCAACTTAACATATAATGTCTGGAATTCAGATAAAGGAGAAAAGAATGTGAAGTATTTCGACACCAGGTTCACTCTGCCTATCTTGATATACGAGAAAAAACGTAAAACTTGTATAAAAATATAACATTAATTCCAACTGAAATACTACTGCAGTTCTTATTTCACAGCAAATAAGTAAAAACTGGAGTAAAGTATACTCCAGTTCTAAACCAAATCTCACAGTAACATCATTTCGTACACGAGCACAAGACTCTAAGCTTATTAGTACTATTCTACAAATACATTTAAAAGATAGAGGAATGAGGAATGAATTCTACAAACTTGTTTTCTAGAAAATCCTCGGACTTCCTTCGAAGGATTATTTAATTTTTATACCTTCTTTGATAGACTTAAAAGGAGTTTTGAAATAAATATACATTTTTATAAAATTTCCTTCAAGGTAATCTGGTATTTATGAATTTTTTTAGACGGTTTAGGGGAATCGAATCCACAACCGTCACGTATATAGTCGCACGCATGTCCCCTGCGCCGCAACGGCCTCATGGAGAAACGAAAATAATTTAAATATTATCATACCCACGAGTGAGGCACATCTGACCTCAAAAGAAACAAAACGTAAAATCCTTGTAATTAATCGTAACACTTTAAATAGAACTGCATCACGTACAACATTTGTCTTCATGTTAATTACCGTTTCTTTCCTCTTAACTGAGAGTTATTTATTATCTAAGCTTATTCTACTAAAATATCTATGTTCATAACATACTAGTTTTTAAATACGGCGTCGCCTGCGTAAAAACAATGGAAATAATTAAGAGTACGACATCCAAAATAAAACAAATGTATATTATTTTACATGTTTATTTAAAAGCCAGTCAAAGGAACTGGCGACATCAGTACCAGGGTATCCTTCTTGAATAGAGCTTTCATGCTCCGGAGGTCCATAGCTATATCCTACAGTGTCATAATTCTGTGGTGCACCATACATAGGCGGTGGTGGCTTTTCCATTTTAGTTTTCATGAAGTATTTCAGTAAAATTCCTCCAACGGAAAAAAGTTTTTGGAAGAACGTCATCATGAGGAAGACGGATACTGCTTTGAAGATAGCCACCTTTGATAGCACGAAGAGCAGAATCATGCCTGTTGAAATAGAAATAAATATTTAATACTTTTTAAAGTCATGATCAAATATTTAAAATTTATCGAGATAGCACACATTTTTTTTAAAAGAATTATATTAACATCTTTAATGACATAATTTCCAGCGTGACTATAATATCTAATAGTTTCTAAGCGACTACGTACGAAAAAAAATTATGAAAATGCATAATATAAATTAAATTCTTTTAATATAATGCAAATCACAACGTTCCTGTGGGTTTGACATCTTCACTAGCGACGGCAGCTTTTGTTATGGTAAATATGCCCCAAATAAAAAGTTTTTTTAGCATTATTCTACCATACCATACCATATTATAGGTTCAATATTCTCCAGGAGGAATTATTTTCATTTTTTCTTTCTGAGTCAAATCGCGGAGTTAAATTCCGCTACTGGTTCACTGGTATTTGTTTTTTTAGCTTTATGTGTGTTACATATGTTCGTATATAAAACTCCTTCATTATTTAGTGATTGAGACACAACGCTCAGCCGAAAATACTTAGAGTAGAATACTAACATACGATTTACGGGCTACAGCTGGTTTTAATATTTAAAAGCTATGTAACTTGATAGTAGTTAATTATATTTTTACATATTAAAAAGATTTTGAAGTCGAGTCCGCTATTCTGCTATATTTTCTTTTCCATTAAGTAGAAATTCTATATAAATTCTTTTTACTTTTTTCAATTTAAACTAACTGAACAAATTCCTTTGGATCCGTTCACAGACTCGTTACCTATGTTTTGTAGAATCGAAACAGAACGTCTTTGGTGCCTTTAATTTCTATTTACCATGTTTTCTGACTTTCAAAGTATTTCTCCGACCTCTGAAGCACTTTGTACATTTCTTCAAGAACGAACAGGCCAGGAATAGATTTGTAATTAATTCTTACGCGGTAGATGTAGTGTGAAAAGTAAAATAGGCAGAGAGAACTTGAGCACCTAGTGTAAAGTCACTCCATTTCCATTAAGACACCTTCATTCCCCACTTTTCTCCGAATTCTGGAGGCATTGCGTGTTGAGAAACTATAGGCACATATTAAAAAATATTTTTGCGTTGTACAGTCTATTTATCGGGAAAGCCTATAGGATATTACTTTACGTTAATCTTAGCAATGTAACCCACCCTTAACTCTAACTCTTAGTTGTTTTCATTTCACCACGTGAGCAAAGCCACAGGTAAAAGTCAGTAGTTTCTAATTCTAACTATAGTTTACCCTAAAAATTATAATTGCCAACTATTTATATTACTTGATACATTAAAAATGACATAAATCGGGAACCAAATTCACACTCATTGTATAAGTCGATAGCACTTACCAATTAATTTCAACGAGCTCTTCTTCTTCTTCGCCCTCGACTCCAAAATAGATAAATCATTGCTTTCCAAGCAATAACAGTAAACAAAGCATAACATTAATATCAAAAGTGTCTTCATGATTTTCACTTAACTTTATTAAAATAAATACTGAAATAAATCGTTTTTTTATTTCTCGAAAAACACAGAATGGAATATTTTTTTCTATTACTAAAATATACTGTTTTTAAAGTAAAAATTTAACTAGTTTTTAGATTTTTCTTTAATAGTATTTAATATTTTTTTCAATAAGTACCTCACACTCCACAGGTGTTTAAATAAATAACGCACGCTCCCATCCCGCACATAATTTGTATGAAACGAGGGAAAAGCGCCTTTTGTTTTCAGTACACAGCAAATTGACTTTTCAACGTTCTATGTGTAACTAATTGTCTTGTTCGTGACGATTTATAAGTTCCTTTGTGCTAACACGAACGCGTTGGGTATGTAGATTTACTTAGTATTCAAATTTTATGCTTTTTAAAAAATTTCTCTTTCTCCATATTATTATTTACGAAAACGAAAGTTATTTACATGACAATTGTAGGTTTTCGTTTATGGGAAATTAACTATTTATATTGTCTTTTTGTGTATTTAATATTATTAGGCTTAAGAATTTGTTTGGTTGAACGCGCTAGTCTCAGGAATTAAATTTGATGGCTTGATACAAAAATGATTTTTTTAATTAGATATTCCATTTAACGAGGAAGGACATTATATTTTATTACATTGATCGTTCTGATGCAACCTACTACAGTCAGCCGTACTGTGTCACGGTGTATACTCGTATCATGTGTCATATACGATTCTTAACTATTTCCATTTAACAAATTTTCATTTTCACGCTTTGGTAATAAGTAAAAGCGCAGATTTCCACCGCTTAGAGAAGCGGAGAACGAAGTGTCTCAACACTAGGTTCACTCCGCCTACACGGCGTGAAGCTAAAAGATAAAAACACAGTAAATCCGACGAACGAAACGAGAAAATTAAGTAAGATTCAGTGAAATCTCAGAGCTAAAGTAATAAGTACTTGTAAATTAACAAACTTAGGTCCCGAGCATATTTTAGAGAAGAAAAAGTTGTAGCGAAAAAAGTTTTCATCTTGTCGAATATTAAAGTAGAAAATTGACACGTAGACGGTTTCATTTCAACATTTCTTATTTTTTCATAAACGACGCTTTTTTAGTGGAAAGCTTTATAATTGTTTTGTGTATTAAGATGAAGGTGGACTAAGCGTTGGGAACTTCTTGGATAAAAGATATTGTGTGAGTGCGTGTATGTGATTGGGGGCGCGTGTGCTTGTGTGAGTGTGTGTGTGTGATTGAAATTGTGGGTGTATGTGTGTGTGTTATTTTTTTCTTCGTTGCATCCATAAAATAAATAATATTTATCTATTTTTAGCGTAGTTTTAATATTAGTCATTTCATACTGAATGCATACATTTCGATATTCTTTTGACTAATCCAAAGTATCATTTTTTACTGTCAGTATTACGATGTTAAGTTCCGCCACTCAACACACAACATCTTGAAAATTGGACGGGCAGTAGAGAACGGAGTCGTAATATAAAGTCCTCTCCTTCTCCGTTCCCTCTGCCCACTGTGTTATGAGAGAAAAACCGTGAAGCAGCTTTAATGATAACAACTACTTACAACAAATAAAATTTATGTAATAAAAATGTAATATATAAAAAAAAAAATTAAAATAGATAAAATTCCTAAAAATGAGAATAATAAGGTTACTCTGTAATCGTAATATTTTTAATATGTACAACGAAGCTTTTGATAATAAAGAAGAAAACTTCATTAAAACAAACAAAGTAATTATTTATTTTCTTCTTCATGGTCGTATTATTTTTATTTCTATTATCCGACTGGGTTACGTTTTTCTCACGTATCTTGTATGTATGTATGTAATATTTTTTATTACCCCATATCTTCAGGACCGCTGAACGGATTTACATAATTGAAGTAAATAATGTTAAAACACTTTTATTTCGAGAAGTGCGACATGGGTTTCAAATTTAATGGCTCAATGAACTTTATTATTATATTAGTCAATGAACTTTATTATTATATTAGTCAAGTCAATGAACTTTATCATTAATATTAGCTTGTTTTTTTTCTATATAGTTTTTTTGCAGGGGGGGTCTTTTTTTAAAATAATTATTTTAAATTATTTATTTTTTTAGCTTTACACTGGGCAAACCGGATATAGTATTATGTCACTCCGTTCTCCATTTTCTAGCTATATTTTAAGACATTAAAAGTAAGAAACTAAATAATAAATTCCTTTTAACTGGAAATCGAATTCCAATACAATTAAACTCCGCGCCACAATAGCCTCACGCACATACACTACTAAAAGGGAATATATTTTTATTACTACCCTACATATAAATAACAATAAATTATTCATGTTGTTTCCGGTCGTAATTGCTTCTACCATTATTTATGTAATCTTTCATCCTGTGAGACATAATGGTCGCATTTCCTTGTCTTTCTTAATATAAAGAAAAAGCTATACAATATTTTAGTAAGATATTTTACAAGCCGATTTGATAGATCTATGAAATTTCTCTGCTTGTGGAATTTATCATCCGTACCAGTGAAATAAGTTAACAAAAGGCAGTACGATTCTTACTTATTTGACTTTAAGTTGGTAACAAGAAGTCTCGAAATTTGAGCAGAAAGTGGGAAACGGAGTGTCTTATCAATAAATAATTTTCTCCTTTTTTACCTTCTACATTCTTACCTCTTACCTTATGCAGGACATAGATTGAAGTTATATTCTTTAAATAAAATAGAAAATTTTAGCTTTAAACTACATAACGGACTACGGTGGTGTGTACCACGATGTTATAGCCGTCGTATATTTGCTTAATATTCCCCAGCATCCTTGTACAGGTATGGTTTATTACTTGAGCTAATAGAGTATATTTTGAAGTAAATTGTTTGCAAAAGGTTATACGAGGTACATCAGGTTAGTTCATTAGACGAGTAGCAAAACAAGTAAAATGAAGTGCTGAATTTTGATAGTCCAGGTGTAATAATATTTTATTCCAAAACTTGAAGCTTTATCCTGCTTTATAGGAAGAAATAATCTAGTGCTAAGGCATTCTGGTCATGCGTTCGATTCCCGCTTCGGTGAATTATTTTCATTTTCTCACTCTAGTACGAAGACAAAGAGCAGCGATGAGTTCCGCCGCTCAAAACGCAATGTTTCGAAAATTTGGCGTTGTGTGGGAAACTTAAATGAGACACTATGTGAAGTTGAAAAAAAAAACAAATAAATAAAAAAGTATAGTAGTATATAGGACAAACTGGCATCCAAGAGTTTAGTATGCACAATATACTCGCACCTGCCTACCACCACTACCACACTATCCACTTGGTTATTTTGTAGAGAAGTTCTTAAAAATACAATAATGTCCTATAAAAAGAATGGAGCGCCTTGATGCCTGCAGCGTATAAAGCCTGCAGTTACTGCGAGTTATTACCGATACGTTCTCTATTGTAGGGTGACCATTTTTAAATTCTAAATGGAGAATCATTAAAGTGCTCTAGCTCGCATTCAGGCTTAGACCATTGTTTTCACACTTTTCTCTCTTCTTCTTTCTATTCTTCTCTCTTCTTTCAGAGTGGTGACTAATGCTTGCAACGTTGCGTACATTACGACTAATGTTATTACGTCACGTACGTTACGAATAATGCTTATTTTGAACTATATAAAACTTTGGGACTAATTACATATTATATGTCTATTATATTAGCCTAAAAAATGTATATGAAAAATACCCGTTTTCGTAACGAGGCAAAGCAAAACGCAACGTTAAGTGCCGCCACTCAACACGCAAAGCTTCCAGAATTTGGCTGAAAGTGAAGTACGGAAGTGTGTAATGAGAACGAAGTATCTTAACATTAGGTTCCCAAATTCCGTCTGCCTACGCTTCTATGTGAGCGTGTAAATACAGGGTGGATCTAAAAAAAATACCCAAAAGCTATACTGATTCATGGTCATCCTTCTCAAGCTACTACAGTAAAAACTAAATGAAACAACTTTAAACGCTATCAGTAACATGTGCTCGGTGGACTCGCGAGCACCTACTTACGTACTAACACTTTATAACACTTCTAGAATTGGTAGTTTAACTGATAGAGGAAATGGCTTTAAGGTTATTTAGCCGTATAATTTAGATCGTTCGACTGTAGAGGCAAAGTGATGTGTAAAATAACTTTGCAAGTTTGCAATGATTGTGATTTTTTTTTATTTTGAACATATATTTATACGACGCGGCGTTGAGTTCCGCACACCGATATGCAGTGTTTCGAATTGGAAAGAGAAGCAATACGGGAATCCCTTATGTCACTTGAATAACCTGCAGTATAAGTCTAGTGACGTGAAAAGGTCATAAAATATATAATTCAAAACCAATTTTGCTTACAAAATCGAGACAGCAGCAGGCCATTCCTCTTTTAACTTTGGCTTATTTACGAACATTGAGTGCACTACATTTAAATTATGTTTATTTAGAAACATTACAACTACGAAATGTAAGCCTTAAACTTTTTTAATTAGCCAATATTTTTATATATAAATTTTCAATAAAAAATATTCTAAAATACAACTTACACTCTGGTAAAGATGTAAATCAGGTCATTAGTTTCCGCCATACAACACGCAATACCTTAAGAGTACAGTGGAAAATGAGGAACGGGAGTGTCTTAATTGAAACGAATTGTCTGAACACTAGGTTCCCAGGTTCCTTCTGCCTACCCTCCTATGTGCGGCATACAGCGTGAACCAAAAATAAGAAACATTATTAAAATATATTCTTATGTAAAAGGAACAAAATCTACAACTTCCTATCTAATCAATAGTACTCGTACTTCAATCTATGAAGCAACTGACATTATTATTCAGGTTACGTAGTCAATAGGACAGGTAAAGAGAATCCCTCGAGATCGAGTTAAGCGTGCTCAATCAATATCTTTAATAAAGCATACATTGGAAGCAGGTTCGATTAGTTTAGGGTTAAATGATGCAATTGTCTTTATATTACTTTTGTATAATAAAATTATTATGTACGCTTATTTAGATGAAAACATCGCGGGGCAATGGGTTGTGAGTTCGATCCAAACTCGGGGCAATTATGTTACTTAAAGTCATTTCCCGCACTGGTAAACTAAGCGCGATGTTGGGTTTAGCCACATAACAATGACAAGTGGGAATCTAGTGTCAAATGTTTGACATTTGACACTAGATTCCCATTCGGCTCTGCGGGTAAAAATCGTGAGTGGCTTATATAAACGAACTAGCGGCCCGCTCGCGGTTTCACCCGCGTGAACTATGTTATTATTAATTTCTGCCTCCATGACTACGTCCTAGTGACGTTATGCAAAATTTGAGTATACTAGCATTTGTAGTAACGAAGTTTCATACAAACTTTCGACCCCAAAAACAACCCCTTAGAAGTCGAATATTGCAAATTCCCGTCTTAGCGAGCACCTACGTCCTATAAATAACTCCTATGCAAAATTTGAGATTCCTAGCACTTGTAGTTTCTGAGATTTCGTGATGAGTGAGGGACCTTTCGATTTTATATATATAGATAAAATATATCCACAAGTTTATTCTGAATATTTTCCGAGACGTCGTGGCGTGGCACAAGATTGTAAACGCCAAGGTACTGGGTTCTACTCCTACTTGAATTATTTTTTTTATTTTCTCGCTCTGGTGACAAGGCAAAGCGCGGTGTTAAATTCTGCCACTTACAACAGTATGTATTTTCACTAGATTTTTTCTGTGTACCCTAATATCAGAGATAAAGTATAGTCTCTTTTTTAGGCGTATCTCATTGCTGTAATATCAAATCCTCCCAACAAAGTTGAAACTTACTACTATTTCATACATTTAAGTCCATATGAACTATCCGTAATGGCACTATTTAGTACTAGCAGACCCGCGAACTTCGTATCGCCTAACAGTCGATTTTTTTAATATGTATTCTGCTATTCGCGACACAGGGTCAGCTAGTAAGATAAAAAAAAATAAAAACTTAAATAATTTTTAATTCTTATAATATTCATTAAAAATGACAATAAAAATATCAATTTCCGATATCTTATTATGATACCTACTTATTATATTCACCACATAACAATTATCTAAATTACGTTCTCCTTTACCATCAATTTTAACCGACTTCTGTAAGAAAAGGAGGTTATCAATTCGACTGTTTTTTTTTATGTTTGTTACCTCATAACTTTTGACTGGGTGAACCGATTTTAATAATTTTTTTTTTATTTGAAAGGTGAAGCTTCCCGAATGGTCCCATTTTTTTTTTGTCCATGTCTGACAATGGTATCTAGGAGAAAATCACATATGTATGTGCGTGACAAATAGCCGAATAACTCAATGTCGCGCTAACCGATTTTGATGATTTTTTTTTTATTTGAAAGGATACACTTCAAGGATAATTTGGTGAAAGTTTGGTTAGGTTCCGATTATGGAATCCGGTGAAAATTGAGAAAATTTGTTTTTTTTTGGTAAAAAATTGATTATACTGTAATAGTTACAAGCAAAAACTTTTTAAATTGATGTCAGAGGTGAGATTCCTGATCGTTGCATTTCTTTACAACCAATCTCAAAAAAGAGAATGTTCTCATTTTCAACCAACTTCAAAAAAGGGAGATTTCGAATTCACCCGAATACTTTTTATGTATGTTCTTGTCAATATACCAAAATGTAACTTTGCACAAAAATAATAGCTAATTAAATGAAGTTTTACAAAGAACAATCACAACCACTACCACCACCATCACCACTCGTTTAAGAAGCATCATTTTAAGATCTATCCATCACTAAAAATCGTAAAATAAATTAATTTTTAACAAAAAGAAAAACCGACTTCTAACAACGAACTAAAAAGTGAAAAATAATTATATAAAGATTTTGTAATTTTGAAGTGGATAGTTCTTTTTGCTGGTCGTGTCACGTATCAGAGCTTAGTCGTAAGGTCTTTTGTACCTTAGGTAGATTGAGAAGATGGAAGAACGTCTTACCGTCACGGACTAAAATCTCTCTTGCCCACGCTCTCCTTCTGCGTATCCTAGACTATGCTGATACGTGCTACTTAGATCTGTCCCAGCAACTACTAAACAAACTTGAGCGTCTGCAAAATCTTATAATTAGATTTATTTTTGGGCTAAGGAAACATGACCATGTGTCGCAGTAACGTAGTCAACTGAAATGGTTGCCAATAGAATACAGGCGTAACTTGCATGCCCTCACTCTTCTTTATAGCATCCTTTTCAATCCTGTTACACCATCCTACCTCAAGGAGCGGTTTAAGTTCCTGGGGTCAGACACCTTTCATTCCCAAAACCTCCGTTTCCACTCATAACTCCTCTAAGCCACACGAAATGCTATAGTGACTCTTTTACGGTTAAAACAGTAAAGCTATGGAATAAGTGGCCGCTGGAAGTAAGACGGTCCCAGTCAATTGGGATTTTTAAACGACGTCTTAAACTTCACTATCTCGTATTTATCTTTAATGGTTGTATGTATGTATATATGTATGTATGTAAGTGTTTGTGTAGATATGTATGAATGTATAAATGTATGTATTAAACTATTTTGTGTTCTCTGAATATTGGTTTATATATTTTATGTACTTTTTGCACCTTTCTGCCTTCTTTTCTAAATTTAATCCTTCCGTTTTTTCTTTGGTTGCCTGTAAGAAATCGCTTTTAGTGATAAGGCCGCCATTGCACACTTGTTAATCGTATTTGTAATGAATTGTATTTTTTTTTCTTCTCTCTTATTTGTGCAATAAAGTATTATATTATTATTATTATTATTATATTTTATTTTATTTTTACTTATTCTAAATTCAGTTTCATTTTCATTATAGTACTTTATGGTAGGTACACGTTATTTTTTGTTCGGCGTGTAAACAAACAGAGCAGATGGTTTTCCAACACGGGAACAGGCAAAATACCATACCATAGACCATGCGAGAAACATGAGTTTTCTATATTAATACCACAAACACTTAATAACTGCCCCTGGGATTTGTTTATAGTCATTGCGAAAGCAAGCCGTACTGGAAACTGTAGTCTTTTAAGCTCGAATGGTATGTCAGTCGAAATCATTGGGATGCGGGGTATCAAAACGTCTTCTCCTTTTTACTTTCCTTTCAATATGATTGCTTCTATTACAGTGTGCCCGTTACAAAGTTTCAGTTGGTTAATATTTCGCAACATTATAACTACACATCCAAGCTTTAATTGAAGGTTGTGAGGCGGCAATCCTGGCAAATCAAGTGAATTTAAAAATTCCGGTGGATAGTTCATGACATCATCTTCATTAGTTGCCGTATCAACTGACTTATGTGTCCTTATTTTGCCAGGAATGCCATCTTGAAAATTTATATTTAATTCATTTACATCAGTGTGTTTGGCAGCCAGTAAAGCTCTTTCGCTCACCCAATTATGGAATAAATAATCAGCAACATTTCAGCAACATTTGGAAGCACTTTAAAAAATGAGTTCATCTTTTGATTACGTTAACTGACAAAAACTGTCAGGAAAGGTGATGCAGCCAGTCAGCGCATATATAGGAAGTTTGCCATTACCAATATCAATGAGTTGTTTAGAGAATATGTCTCCAGATTGATCATTTTGCAACATGACACGCATATTCTTGCTTAAATGTAATACCTTGACATGTTTCCACAATTTCGAGGACTTTAAACATGAATTCAGTTCATCAGCTTGCATTGAACGTGGAACCACTGGCAATCCTCCTCCTTATAATAAAATCATTGCGCCACCAAATTGATTGGTAAACTAAGTTTTTACAATAACCTTACAATATTGGCAAGCTGAGTTCATAGATCCAATAGCAACACAGCTGTAGGCACTACTGGCATCAATTGATATATCGTAACAAAAAGCAGCTCGATTCAAATTTGCACCATTATCAGTCAACTATCGTGCTCACGTTCATTGCAATCTTCACGTTCTGGGTAGTATGATTAGATTCTTCTGCCACCACTTCTGCTATCCACCGCCTTATAGAAGGCATATTTAGTAAGTCACAAATACACATCACTTTATTAATATTATAGAAATTTGTGGCTTTTAGATTTAAAAATATAGACGCACAATGAGACGTTTACATTTCAAGTGACATCTTACCATAGAAATATTGAAAAATATTGACATTAATAGACTGAGATCCCAGGGCCCCCAGACCTACATCATTTTAGCAAAGCTGAAATTTTGAGGATCGATAGTCTAATATGTAGTTAAGACTGTATGCATACTCTCTAACTTAAAAAATCTTCAGAGATAGTGCCAATTTAAAACACACTTCCAGTTGCGTTAAAGTAGAAAGTCTCTTTTTTTTCATTTATTTATGTACCACAAAAGAAAGAAAGTACAGAAAACTTATGACAATAGAAAAAATGTGAACAATGGATAACTTATCTCTAATAGAGATATCTACCAGAAACCCTTGAATGTAGGGGATTTTAAAAGAAATGATTCGGGTGCGGTATTTTAATATAATGTTAATAATAATAATAATAAATATATTAAATGACATAAAAGAGTTGAAACAGAAAAAGAAAATTAATAAAAAAAAGACAAAGCGACTACTAAAGATTCTAATTGAGATTAAGAAATGTTGTTTTAATTTGATTTTAATAGTATTTAGAAATGGATTGCCCGACAATATAGACTTAGGTAGTGAGTTCCGTAAGCGCACTGCTTGAACTGTGAAAGATTTTTCATAGAAAGAAGTATTAAATATAGGGCACTCAAGCTTTCTTAGAGTTACACATGAGCGTACAGGTCTTTCACTTGGAAGTGTCAACTAAAAACGCCCCCTTAGGTAAGGAAGAGAGTTTTTGTATATGTTTTAAAGTTAAAAATGTATATTTCACATTCTTTCACGTGGACCTTTACTTCTGCCAGACGTCATAAAGGTTCTTTAAAATTGGGGCAAATTACATTAAAGTAAATCTAAAATTTAAAATATATTATTTACGGACTATTTTAAGACCCCTCTAGCCCCAGACCCTAAGCAACCAGATCAATCCGATGGCATTATCATTTCCCAAAAAGAGATATACCGTTATTTTTCTATCTCTGAAAGGATCCCATTTTCAAGTTAGTGAGTAAGCATACTGTCTTAACTACATGTAAGACTAATAGTCCTCAAAATTTCACCTTTGCTAAAATGACGTCGGTCTGGCAGCTCTGGGTTCTTGGGCTATAATATTTACACGATACTAACGTCACTCAATTGTTTTGCCTTCCAGGAATCCAGCTACTAACATTTAAACTTTATAGTAGCGTATTAAAGTCCAAATTGACTTTAAAGTAGATATTAATACGAATCTTTTGTATAGGAATATAGAAAAGTCATGTTTTTGAATCTTTTCCGGTAATTTTTTAAATTTTTCTCTCCGTTAGAACCATCCTCGTACTTCAAGGAATATTATAAAAAAATAGCGAAATCGGTTCAGATGCTCTCGAGATTTGCGCTTAGCAACACATTCAGCGATTAATTTTTATAAAAAAGAAGATATTTCGTATATTTTTTGATATTATAAAATTACTTTTGCCTCGTTCCAGAGTGAGATAATGAAAATATTAAATATTTCATTTCTTCAAGCAGGAATTGAACCCAGAACCTGTCGTGTTTATAGTCCCGTGCTTGTGCCACTGCGCCACAACGGGCCTCAAAATTATAAGAATGTAATCTTTTTTTTCTGTGATACACATATGTATATGTTACCAAATTTAGGATTTTCTTTTTAAATTTTATTTAATTTGTATATATTTACTTAAATTTATATCATTTGGTTTTGAACCATTTCAAATAATAATTATGGTATTACGTAAATGTCAAAACAAATGTTTATTACGTAGAATAATTTATTTTAAGACGACTGACGAATTATATGTAATAAAGTTTAGCTGGGTGACTGGGGTTCCACATTGGATCCAATTTTTTTTATGTCAACAGAAAATTCTCATCACGTTGAATAACTTTTCCTAATTCGTTGAATTGATATCTCTTATAGATATGGCGGGCTGCTAGGGTCTCACATCAGGTATTCGGACTATCACAATAAATTATAGCCTATATGTTGCCGAAGACTAATAGCTATGCAACAAAAGAAGTTTCATTTAAATCTGTCCAGTAGTTTTTGAGTTAAAGAGTCACAACAGACAGACAGACAAGAATTCCAAAAATCATATTTTTACCTTCTATTAGTTGTATTGAGTCCCCCTGAAGTGTTTTTTTAGTTTATATTCAATGTACAGATTTTACCCCCTTTACAGTTTTATTATATATATAGATATAGATTTCAACATTAATTTAAGGAGTTAGTCAGTCTAGACAGTTGTATAATCCAGGCTAAGCTGGGAACACTACATTATATCCCAGCTTGGCCCGGCAGACGAGACTGGCCGTTCTTGTCGTTTAATACGCAATCAGACACCAAGTTTAGATAAGGAACATTTAAATGAAATAACATAATTCTATGTAAGATTTTTAATTGTTTTAGTTTAAAAAATATCTAATTTATAGTTTTTTTGTTGGTAGGGGAGCAAGAGAATTTCTCGAAAATCCTGTGGGAACAGGCAAACGTCTACGTTTTACAGTTCACGTTACCGAAGTTACGGGCGGCCACTATTCAAATAAAATAACATAATATGTTTATAATTTCCTTTATTTTAGTGTATTTACAAAATAAATAACCTTAAAAGTAATGATTAATAATAATTATTGATTAATTACATCTTTGGAATAATCTGTTTTACTACAAGTTGAAAGTCGACTGTTTTTTTTATTTATTTATTTTCTTGAAATATTCTATATGGAGGCCAGTCGTGGCACAGGGGCTGACTAATATTTTTTTTTCTCACTCTTGTAACGAGGCAAAGTGCACGACTCAACACACAATGCCTCAAGAATCCGGCGAAAAGTGGGGAGCGGAGTGTTTTACACTAGGTTTCCTCTGACTTTTTTTACCTTTTGTAATTCACGCAAATAGAGTCGTGGACTACAACTAGTTTATTATAATGACAAATATTTTTTTTAGCTTCACGCTGTATCCCGCACATAGCAGGTTAGGCAGAAGGAACCTGTAAACAGTGTTAAGAAACTCCGTCCCCATTTAGACACTTCCGTTCTCCATTTTAATACTAATATATTCCATGACTTTCTTTCCTATAAGGTCCGTGGGATCCATAGTCATAGTGACCATGTGGCACGTAATACTCTTGCCCGTGTGAGTGGTGGGTCGATTTCCGTTCCTTCATATAGCTGATGAACCAACTTAAGAAGTACCCAGCCTTATGCAGCACCACCCAGAAAACGAACGCGTATATGAGCTTTAGTATGAAGAATTTCTTCAGGACCAAATCAGCGACGTAGACTGTAAAGATGGAGCGAAAAAATATTATACTTTTATTATTATTATTTTTTTTAATTTAACGCTATATCCCACATCTAGCAAGAAACTAGTGTCAAAGCACTCCGTTCCCTAATCTACGAGCTAATATGACTAAAGTAATTAATTACTTTGAGCTAAATAACTACTTAAACTCATTTAACTGCTATTAAAGTGAATAACTTTGGCAAGAAACAGGAAACATTTAAGTTAATTTTGTTCCTGAAGCGTTAGCTGGGTGTTAGTTTACTCTTTTGTTTTATTTTAAGACTAGTCCTCCACCCGCGGTTGCACTCACATGAATAATTATGATTACTTGGTTATTTCTTGTTTTAGCGTATGAGCTAAAAATATATATCAAATACTTTTTGTATGGACGGGGGTAATCGGAGTGTCTTAACACTAGACCCTATTATATATACGGAATACAGCGTAAGGCAAAATAAATTATTTTTTAACAAAAATCAAACCGACTTCAAACAATAACTAAAAAAAACATTTTATAATTTTGAAGTCGGTACAACAACGTTACACGCACCACGGCTTTAATTTTAATAATAATTTTATCTTATTTTCAAGTAAAGTTAATATTGTTTTTGCATCTGATGTTGCATTACATAATTACTTAATTCTTAGTGCTTACTTCGTAGTCTCTTACTTGGTGAACTTAATTTCAATTTTCCAGCTTTCAAAGTTCTTAGTCAAATTATGTACGAAACTAACGTGGAAGTCTAATAGTTTTGATTTTAGTAAATAAATAAGAAAATAGAGGTACAGCATTTGACTGTAACTTCGACGGTAGTGGGTTCAATTCTCATTGAATTATTTACAATCCTTCGCCCTGGCAATAAGACAAACCGCGACCTTGAATTTAATAAAAAAAAATCTTCAAAAATCTCATTTAAAAAGTCAAAGTTGAAAACTCACCTAGTAAAGCAATTTTTTTCTTCTTTCCTCTAGCTTCAAGTTCATTTTGTGAGGCGTCCACAAACAAACAACAGAAAAGAACTAGAGATAGTATTATACAATTTTTGGACATTATAAGCATTTCCAAAATAAATTTTAAAGTATTTTTAAAAATATTTTGTGTTTCAAATATAACCACGTGTATTCAACAGTATGGAATAGATACGTTTGATGTTTATAGTTTTAAAGAAGCCATTCCTTCAGTGCTTTACTAAACGTGTTAATTGAAAGAAAGTGTTTATATTGCACGGTAGTGCTAACAAAGTTACATGCGAAAAAAAATTGTAATATCGTTAAAATGATATAGAAGAGAAAATGTTTTAAATATTGTGTAAGTTTTTGTTGAAATTTTTCTATTATGTATCCATAAGCGACTTTCATTGATCGATGGTTGTGAATACCTCGCTCTAAAGAATGTTGATTTATGATTCATATCTTTCTCATTTTCTCGCTCTGGAAAAGACAAGGTGCGGTGTTAATTTCCGCCACTGGAGAACGGAGTATACAATATAAATATAAATATAAATGTTGTGTACATGCAAGATTTGTATCTCCTCATTTTGGACACAGTACAATAGCGCATGTTTTTCAATCAATCTTTGGAAATTTAACTTTAGAAAATAGATTTGAATGAAAAATTGTAGAATAGAACAATTTAAAATTTTAACAGCTTTTCTTTTTAAAAATTAAGATAAGGTCTCGTGGAGCATAGAAAAAATCAAGCCTCTAAGTCAATACAATCAAATGTTATGAGCATTTATGCATAGAAATTCGCCGCGTAATCAAATAGATTAGACTACACTTATGAAATTTGGCACAAAATGAGAATTTATAATGCAAATAAAGAAAAAAGTCCAAAAAATATAAGTATTTCAGAGAACAAAATCATTACAAAATTAGATTTTTTAGTTAATTTCATAAATGAATGAATATGCTCACAAACTTAAACTTATCAACTTTTACCTTTAAGTTATTCTTACCGTTGATCATGAAATTGGAACGGAAGTTACGGTGTAGCCCATCGTTCTGATTCGTACTTTACCGGTTTTTATAATCTTCATGCTGTTCGCAGGCTCCTTCTATCTAGTCTGGTGAGTACGCAGAGGGAACCTAGTGTTTGGCCCAATTTTCGAAACATTGTGTGTTATTTAAAAATGAACGCCGAGGAATTTGAATTTAATAATGTATTTTAAGCAAATAAAAAATAAGATATAGCTCTTACAATTTTGTTTCTTTATTTAAGTTTTTTCTTAAAAATGACAACGACTAAGAGCCCCAAGGGCCTAACGTCTGCGGAATATTTGAATTTGAGATATTTTAATTTCACACGGCTTAGAGCTTATCTAACGACAGTCTCGAGGGAAGGCCTTCATTAGCCAGCGGAGCTACTGTCCACAATCCTGTTATAGGATGGCTGGGAGATATTAGATTGTGTATTCCTTTTAGAAAAAACATATTTCAAGTAAAAATATGTTTTTTTTTTTTTGTAAATTTACACTGTGTGCTGCACATAGCAGGGTAGGAAAGGAACCTGGGAACCTAATGTTAAGAAGACACGTTCCATTATCGGCCGAATTCTTGTGGCATTGCATGTTGATTAGCAGGCTCGATAACAGAGCCAGGAAAGGAAATGAAAATATAAAATATGTGGAATAACACTTAAAAAATAATATTTTTTATATGTTTCAATAATGATACGTAGATTTTTAATGACAAAAAAATAATTGATTTATATCTTGGAAGATTAAACTTAAAATTCCCTAAATTACCTACAACCCACAGGAATAAAACGGCGTTAAAAAAACAAGTCTATTACATAAAATAGAAATAAATCCAGCTCTGCTTTAAATCGCTCAAAGATTTCCTATAAAGAATATTATTTTAATATTCTGTATTGCAGGTGAGCGTTCACGAGAGCACTCGCTTCGCTTCGAGTGTTCAAAGTAGTTCTATGTAAATACGATGAACTGGGAAAAGTCATTTATCATTTTAAAAACAATTAAATTTAATTTCTTTACTCTGGTAATATAGCAAAGCGTGACACCGTGTTCCGCCATTCAACACGAAATACTTTAACAAATCAGCGCAAAGTTCAACGGAACGTTCAAAAAGGGTAAGAAGAGCCTTAACACTAGGTTGCCAGGTATCCTCTGCCTTCTTTAATATGTGCGAGATACAATGTAAAGCTAATATTCTTATTCCCACAAGTTTGTTTGCGACGACTGTAATACGTAAAATAAAAAATCCCGCTTTTTCACTTCCCGTAAGAATTTGGAGAATTCAATTCTTAGTTGAACTTGACTCTCTCAACACTTTCTTACCTACATAGTACAAACAAAATTTCAACTTTCTAAGTCCAGTAAATTGACAATGGAATGGAATGTTTTAACACAAAGGTGTGTTAAAACATTCCATTCCAGTGGAAATAGATTCCGTTGTGAAGATATAAAAAAAATATCTTTCTTATGGAAATCGAATCCACAACCACACAACAATAAACTGCATCACGTATGAAGTATATATCAAATAAATAAAATAGTCGATTTCTCCAAATATCCTCAATATCTATAATATAATCTTTGGCAACCGCATATTTGGCATTGGTTTAAACTGACAGTATAATTTGTTTCATATATTATTTACAGGTCACTTGTAGGCTTGAAGCTTAAATATTTTGCAACCGTAGTGCAGTTGCAACGTGACTGAAACATCTATGGTTCTGTATATATAAATTCGTATAAAAATATATAATTCATTTCCTTTTTTTTACTTACAGCGAGGTACAAAAAACGTAATGTCAAGAGACAATGGATTTAGCTTTCTGTTGAATGAACGGCGGAACTCAACGCTGCGCTACGTTACCAGAATCGGACAGTGAAATTAATTTAATAAAATTTATAAATAATGTAACATTTAGCTCTTACACATATTTACCAATTAGGTACCACGACCAGACAAGCAATTTCTTCTAGGTAGTGAGAAAATGTATACTAAGTAAAACATAAAGCTGGTGCATTACATGTATCAACTAGTAAAACATTAAATTTTAGGCAGAAAAGGCAGAAAAGCTTATATTAAACCTTTTCCTTATACCGACAGATCAATTTCCTTGGTTTACTCACTGCTCTGCGTATACATACTAGGATTGACAGGTTTTCATATTTCAATTACTGAAGTTACAGTACACCCCTTTGTTTACACGAACAAACACAAATATCCATTCAATTTTATCTGATCTCGTTATCCAATTATTATAAAACAATAAATATCCTACGTATCATTCCTATTCAAAAAAATAAGAGATTCATACAATATGTCAATGGATATCGCTTTAGCTGGTAGAGATAAAAGTCATATCAATTCTATTATTATAAAGCTGTAGAGATTGATTGTCTCAGGAACTATTATCGTGCGGGATAAGGCGGGAAAATCTTCAACCATTCTTGATCCCCAGGATCATTTTGTTTTCCGTCTTATCTTGCGTGGAGGTCTCTGGTTTACAGTTCCTTAAAACACAGGAGAAACGAGCTTTTAAGGCCATACACGATACACGAATTTTTGCATCATTTTTGTTGCATTTTGTATGGTGGGTGAATTCTCGCGCTTAACGGTTTCTTTTATTTCTTATAGTGTAGCTGGAAGATGATACTTCTACATTAGGTGTTATAGTCTTCAAAATCATACCCTATGTAATTCATAAGCTTTACAGTTAGAATTGTATAATAATAATTGTGTAATGTTAATTAATGTGAAATAATATTTTATTTAAATCGTTTAATGACTCTGACGAAATTTCAGTTTTTATTGGACTCCTAGACCAATAAAAACTGAAATTTCTTCAGATTCTTCTTTCTTCTTCTTTCCATTGATTATTATAAAATATCCTGTTCTTATTAGGGGTAGATTGGTTACACATATATAATACACGAAATCTAATAATTTATGTATCCAATCTAATATTTCAC
This sequence comes from Heliconius melpomene melpomene, assembly GCA_000313835.2. Taxonomy (NCBI): domain Eukaryota; kingdom Metazoa; phylum Arthropoda; class Insecta; order Lepidoptera; family Nymphalidae; genus Heliconius; species Heliconius melpomene. Next base: position 136,538 of record HE671841.1, read on the forward strand.
TATGTCAACTTTATAAATAGCTTGTCTATTATAGTCCAAAATCTCTTTGACAATTCGTCATTCAGAATAAAGGACATGTTCGTATAATGCGGATAAGCCACCCACTCGTTCTGGTTGTCAATATAATAATTATTAATGATAGTAATGACAAGGCACATCTATATAAGTCATAGCATTGTTAGACAAGGTTTCAGAGTTGGCTAATGTTCTGTGATATGGATGAAGAGGTATAATGGGTCATGTGGGAAGAGTTTTATACAAACGTATAGGGTTTTTTAGATAGATTCTAATCGATAATATATTTTTAAGCCTAAGCAAAGGGAACTTGGGAACCTAGTGTTAAGACAATCTGTTCACCACTTTCTCCTGAATTTTGAAGACCATTTCCAACTCCTGGAGGTATTGCGTGTTGAGTGGCGGAACTCAATGACGCGGTTTGTCTACCAGAGCGAAAAAACAAAAAAACATTACCCCAAGTGGGAAACGAAGCCACAACCATCACGTTCACAATCAAGCCTCATTGCTACAACAGCCTCACATAAAAATCAAAATGAAAACATTACAAGTGTCGATTTCTATATAGAAAAATACACTGTGAAAAGTAAAAATCAACTTGTTATATCCGCCTTCATGTAACTGATTCGAACGGATGATACTCGCGTTTTTCATGAATAAATTACGCGTTACCCACGAATTTATATCAACACCTAAACAAATGGATATCGTTGAATGTATTATATTGATTGTGAATAAAAGAAAATGTTGATAAAACAATGTTTAACCCACTGAATAGTCGGGCTGTACGCGTGATGGTAGGGGGTTCGATTATATTTGATAAAAATTATTATTATTTTTTTTTCTTAGTTTCACGCTGTATCTCGCATAAAGGAGGGAACGTAGTGTTAAAACACTCGCCTAACAGAGTGGTGTCGAGGCAAAGAGCGGCATCAAGTACCGCCACTCAACCAGAAATCGTCCAGAATTCGGTGGAAACTATGCAAGAGTCTAAACACTAGGTTTCCACTGCCTATCCTACTGTATGCGGGATACAGCGTGATTCTAAAAAAAACAATAAATAAAATTATACAAAATTCAACGAACGCCTGTCGTCGTCAATTTACTTATAAATCCACATTCATATCGTCACATCACCAATCTAGCTCATATTTCATTCGAATAGCCATTTTTTTAGCAAAATCCTAGGATTTTTTCAGGCTGAAAAATTCGCGGTTATATACATGTCACGCTAATACCATTTCAGTACGGGTGACATGTCGATCGCGTCAACCACGTAATAATTATTGACAAGTGAACATTCTCGTCCAAATGCAAATGTATTATATTCCAATGGACAGTTATTATGAGATATAAGGGCATTTTCAGCAGATTTTAATTTTTCAGTAATCCTGTCGTAAAAAATGGAACAGCATCTGGCTGCAATACGACGGTTGTGGGTTCCTACTCGGAGGAAATTTAATAAAGCAACTACAGAATTCGGCGGGAAGTGGAGAACGGAGTGTCTTAACACTAGGTTCCTTCTGCCTACTCTGCTATATGCGGGATACAGCGTGAAGCTGATGAATGATTATTTTTAGCACTTTTCCCTTTTTCCGCATAATAGGATAGACAATGAGAACCTAGTGTTGTGTTGCTTCATTCCCAACCCGCCCAACCTTTGGCACATTGCGTGGTGACTTTAACGGTGGAACTACGCAGCACAGGCTTACCATGGAGAGGTAATGATCATTTAAATAGTTATAACAAGAATTCCTCCCAGAACAGATGGAATATGCAAACCTGTCTTTTAAAGTTAGGTGCGGGCTCACTGGGTAGCAATGACCTCATAATAAAAAAAGTTTTTTTTAGCTTCACAAACATAGCAAGGTAAGGTATGCAGAAAGAACCTAGGAACCTAGAGGCACTTCGTTCCACTTTAAAAGACTTCCGTTTCCCATTTTTTGGAACGTTGCGTGTTGAGTGGCGGAACTCAATGCCGCTCTCAGCCTCGTGACGGTCGACGCCGCCCTCGTGATAGTCGGGAGCCAAAAATAGTTTATTCATTGTAATATCCGTATCACACAATATAGGCCAGTTTCACATTAACTGTCTCATATATATGGGAATAAACGGCATTGATAGTGTGTGTTGCGGCGTAATACTATTTTGTATGGAAAGCCTATGTAATTCAAAATTAGGTTACGTTACTACAGCGACTTTGGTATTGCCACTATTGTATATACTGAGATTACATTTTGAAATTGAAGTTATTTGTTGGTTTGAAAGTTATCAATATAAGAATTATTATACATGTAAACACTTTTTTTGTTTTACGCTTTGTGCCTAGCAGAGTATGAAGAGAGAATAGTGCGCCAAATGGTCTCTGTATATCACTTATTATGAGGTTGATGGATGATGGAAACTTGGAAGCAATTTTTTTTCAAGATAAGTAAACCGACATATATTATTTTTATATATGTAACTTGTATCCCGCACTTATAAATCCCACAGGATAGGCAGAGCAAACCATGTGTTAAGACACTCCGTTCCCATTAAGATACGACCATTGCCCATTTAATTACTTTCATTCTCAATTTGAATTGAAGAATTGAGAAATATCTGAGTGAATATTTAGAGCGATTAATTAGGCTTGAATCGATTAAAAACTGATATATTTTTGATTTCTTTATGTTCCTTACAAAATATCTGGCAAATTATTTAAAAGTAGTGATTTATTAGTAGATGACATTGCAGCGTTTGACTGCAAACAGGGTGGTTGTGAGTTCGATGCCTACTCCGGGGAATAAATTATTTTCATTTACTATATAAAGATTATTATTATTACATCTCGCGTAGTTGAGTTCCAGCATCCAATACGCAATGACAAAATACGAAATGAGGCGAAGAGTGAAGAACGGAGTGTCTAAACACTAGCTAAGAAAAAAGTAAGCATAAAATAAATTTTATGCTGCCTTTATTAATATATATTATACCCAAGAAGTCAGGAATCAGGGCGGGTCGCTAGTAGGTATCTTCATAAATATTGGTATCTCGTTCAGTGCGGCGTATCTGTGTAATCTGTTTCAATTTAGCACCAACATCGTGTGAATCTTTATCTAATTGACATTCTGAGAAATATATCTTTCCGCTTATTATGGATACGTTACATTACGTTAAGGATTTTTAGATATTTATTTATTTCGAAGATAATAATTAATGTTAATTCATTCCGTTGTCTACTTTTTGCAATTTTTATGACATTGCGCATTCAGTAGCGGAACTCAACGCCGCCCTTTATCTATTAATTATAGAACCTATTACAGATGTTATTTAATTGTGTTTTAATGTAATATATAAAAATTATATCTGTCAATATAAAATTTTAAAGAAACTATAAAGATAATGTTAGATAAAGCTTAGTATCTATAAGAATATTGAAAAGAAAATATTTTTAAATATTTTTTCTAAATTTCTAAAAAATATGAGCATAATATAGTGTATAAATAAACGGCGCACTTTATCTAAATAAACAATATTTAAAATTTAAACAATTTCAACAAAAAAAAACTAATATTGCCAACTTCTTCACAATAGACTTAATATAACAAATTCCAATCCATAAATAACCTTGTTTTCTACCTTTTGGCTCGATTTCCAACGGATCACTATTTCCGTATTCCGTAATTGCCATTCAGGTGACCGCCCAATCAGTGATTTAATTATCGAAGATCCACCCGCCTCTTGGAATAAACGTTTCAATTTTACCTTCTACTTTGAATATTATATGTTACGTTTATATCTATTTATGAAAATAGTTATATTACTTTTTAACTTTCTATAATACTGAACATTTTGAACTTTTTTATATGGCAGTGTAGATTGAAAAATATATTGTTCCCTCTGTCTGATCCTGCTATGAACGGGATACATCGTGAAGAAGTAATACCAGGTGTATTAACAAAAAAAAGTAAATTTTAAAATAAAATACTTTTTATTCAAAATATTGTATATTAGCTTCTATATGCTTCACCCATCCTTCTGGTAATTTATAAATACCATGACGAATAACATTAACCATTAACCATTTTAAAATTTCTTCTATTTTGTTAAAGTGCTGCTCTGAGCGCATTCCTCCGATAGTCCGATAGCACCAGGACGTACGGAGGAAGCAGAAGGATATCTGATAAGAATGTGTTAATTAATGAGATTTCAAGGTGTCTTTCACTGGTTAGGCTAGTTAATATATTAATTGGGATGTAATAATTCTAAAATTGTCAGCAAATGTTCTTCTTCGGGTACGTAAATCGACATGATCATTGAAAGATAAAAGACAAAGACGATAGTTTTTGACATACTCAACATGTGTGTTGTCGTTTACTGTCAGATGAACAAAATGACCCTTCCCTTAGTGAATCTATCTCTAGTTCTCCATTCAACGTGACACTGGCGAAGTGATTTTGTGCTCAACTGGCACGCTCGGAACGCCATATTAGAAAGAACAGAACAGAACAGAACAGAATATATCTCTATATATCTTACTTAATTGTATCGAAATTCATGCATGCACTTGTATACTACCTTGTATTGTATACTTGCAAGTTACCTTATTAACGATTTTCATGCATTTAATAAATATAATTAATTTATTATAAAAATTATTAACCGGAACAGAGCAACAATTATCACGAGTACTGTCAGTTATTAAAAGCACCAATAACGTTCTAACTATTATCCGATACAGCTATCCAAATTAAAGTAGGGGAGAGCGGGGCCAAAAGTTCCGATTTTTTTTTAACCTCAAATATTGCTACGAATACTTGATTTTAGTATTTATACAATATAATCAAATTCAACTTACATATCTAGACTTGCAATTAAAACAGTAATTTGGGGTATTCTTTGTAAGACTTTTTTATTATGATTTTTTTTATGACTGAAGTCGGAAAGTAACAACTTACCCCGACTTGGGGCAAGTTGTTAACAGACCGGGGTAAATTGTTACCATATTTTTAAAGCTATTATTTGCAAAATAAAAAACAATAAATAATCGAACAAAGCCTGTTTATTTACGGAATAATCAACAGTATCATTAATAATCACCAGGCGCAAAATCAAATCTTTTTTAACCGACTTCTGTAAGAAAAGGAGATTATCAATTCGACTGTTTCTTTTTTTTATGTATGTTACTTCATAACTTTTGATTAAGTGAACCGATTTTGATGATTTTTTTTTATTTGAAAGGTAGTGCTTCCCATGGGAACCAATTTTTTTTTGGTCTATTTTTGACAATGGTATCTATGAGAAAATCACATAAGTATTAAATTTGTATTGGTACGTGTGCGACAAAATGACGAATAACTCAATGTCACGCCAACCGATTCTAATGATTCTTTTCTTATTTGAAAGTATACACTTCAAGGATAGTTTGATGAAAGTTTGGTTAGGTTCTGATTATAAAATCTGGTCAAAATTGAGAAAATTTGTTTTTATTTTGGTAAATATTAATTATACTGGAATAGTTACAAGGGAAAACTTTGTTAAAATTATTGTCAAAAGTAAGATTCCCCATCGTTGCATTTCTTTTCAACCACCCTCAAAAAAGAAGTTTTCATTTTCAACCGACTTCAAAAAAGGGAGAAGTTCCCAATTCGCCCGAATATTTTTTATGTATTTTCTTGTTAATATACCAAAATGTTAGTTTCCACAAAAATAATACCTAATTGAGTCAAGTTTTACATATCACAACAGATGCCACTCGTTAACAACCACTACCACCACAACCAACACTCGTTTAAGAAGTATCCTTTTAAGGTTACTTACACTTAAAATCGTAAAAAGAATTAATTTTGAACAAAAAAATAACCGAACCGAAACACAACGGAACTAAAAAGTAAAAGATAATCTTACATAAAATAAATCTTATTTTTGATTTTGTTAAACCAAAATAATAAACAAAAATTTTATACCTGTAGGTTTTCGCACTTAATATGTATATGTAATTCTTTGGTAACAGTCTTTCTACATCCGCTGCTTTTTGCATCAACTCATATGACACATAACCTCGAGTTGATTTCCGAGCATAAGTCCGCATGTTACTAAATTTCAATATTTTTTAGTATGAAAAATTACAATATTTACATCCCATTATTGGTACAAATGAATCGGCGAAAGTTTTTCGTCACAACAACAGGTCACAACATGCCCCAAAAAAAGGGAACATCTAGCCCCAAAAACACGTGTTGAAAAAAAATTTACAAAAAATTTTATTTAATAAACATAAATAATTTACAAATAGTGTTCCGAAATAGTAGGTAATATAATGTAAAAAAAACACTAACATACTCGAGGCTAATCGTTAAAATTTGTGAGACAGACCAAAAATTTGAAATGTAAAAATATTTACAATCGTGCACCAACGACACCCGTGTGCTATTCCATTGGTTTCGGGTGCCACTGGATTGTTCAATATGCTGGACATGGGTGCGCTATCACATTGCATTTCACTATATGTTTATTAAATATTCCTATCACTTTTCTCCGCGAAATTATTTCCATCGGAACAACTTACCTCGGTAACTTTTAGCCCCGCTCTCCCCTAAACGCCTAATTAACTAAGGTAAATATTCAATATCGTGTCTAAATCAACACACCATTAATTAATCAATTAATCACCACCATCATTAACGTTGTCATCGCACATGTGGAACCTACTAATTGGACATGGTCGTTGTGGGCTTAAGGCTAAGTCAATAAATATATATTTCGGTGGCCTACCTTAATAGCTAGATTGTTTTAGGTTTGTATCCTGCATATATCAGGGTAAGCAGAGGGAACCTATTATTATCCCTCCGTCCCCCACGTGACGTAAGTGACGAAGCTCAATGCTATTTATTGTCCTATTTCTATGCAGAACGAGAAAATGAGAGTAATTCATTTCTCCTAATGGAAATTGAAGCCACAACCTTCGCATTAACAGTTTAGCCGCAACGTTCTAATCATGAGTGATTTACTGTTCAATTCCTTCTCATTCTCCATTCTGTTCAACTAGCGATATTGCATTGAAGATTCGAATCCAACGAAGTAAATCATATAACATAAATATGTGGGATAATAAACGTATATATGTGAGATAGTTTAGAGGTTTTATTGGTTTTTGACAGGTTTTATTAAATTAAAAAAATAAAATAGGTATGTCAGAATTAGGAGAGAATAAAAAAACAAGCTGTCACGAGTATAGAGAGACATCCTTTGGGATAAATAAAAGAAAGAAAATATTATTCATTGTATTTGTTCTTCTTTCACCATTCCCACACATATATTTCTAAATATATTCCTAATATCAAAACAGAATCCATTACGTTGCCTACGTTGCTTACACTATGTAAGTACTAAGTACAAAAATTCAATGACGTCCACAAAAATATTCCTCGTGCCTTCGTGAACACGCGTCGCATGACTAAGTGGTACTGGGACCAGGTTTAATTTGATTTATGGGCACCCTTATAGTGTAGTCTTAGGTATAGTGACTTTAATGGTAGTGACTTTATAGTGTACTGTATTATAATTAAAACTTTTATAATTAAAACGCACATAGAATTTATTACAACCGTATCTTAAGCAGAAACATTTTTGACAAAGAATAATAAAAATTTACACAGTACTTACCCACACAAACGCATATCTCCAGAATTCGGCGAAAAGCGAGGAACGGAAGTGCGTTAATGGAAACGGACTATCTTGATTCCCCAGGTTCCTTCTGCAGGAAGTATCCTGCGTGAACCTAAAAAAGAGAATTATTATAAAAAGTTAGTTAAGTCACTTAAAAGAATACAATAGAAATAAAGTCATACTTATAACATAGTATAGAATTGTAAGTTTCTACAGCTAAATGTTACAGTAACTCGAAACCAATTATATTGCTCCCACTGAAAGATGGACGCCGTAAGCCTCAATTTGTGATCAAAATACATTATTTGCGTCATTCAAAGTTAAATTGTATTTTTTAATATTAATTAACATTTAAGGAGACCAGTGGTCCAGGGCACAAAAATGGGGGCCATTGGTTCGATTCCCACTCGAAGACATCAAATATTTAACATTTTCATTTCTTCGTATTGGTAATGAGGCAAAACGCGACGTTAACTTCCGTTACTAAACACGCAATGCCTGCAAAATTCGGAATTCGCGGAAAGTGGGAAACGGAAGTGTCTAAATGGAACCGGGATGTCTTGACACTAGGTTTCTTTGTTTTTTTTACCTTCACGCTATATGGTTTGGGCCCCTGCGAAACAACGGCCTCTAATATTACGACATTCAAATATTATACCTTTCATTTTCAGCACATGTCAAACTGATAACCTCTGATTTCTAAGTCGGTTAAAAACATTACCAGCGTACCAGTATAATTGGTATTTAGTACCGCAAATTACTGGTACTTATATATATCTATATATATAAAATCGAAAGGTCACTCACTCATCACGAAATCTCAGAAACTACAAGTGCTAGAAATCTCAAATTTTGCATAGGAGTTACTTATAGGACGTAGGTGCTCGCTAAGACGGGAATTTGCAATATTTCACTTCTAAGGGGTTGTTTTTGGGGTCGAAAGTTTGTATGAAACTTCGTTAATACAAATGCTAGGAGTCTCAAATTTTGCATAGACGTCACTAGGACGTAGTCATGGAGACAGAAATTAATAATAACATAGTTCGCGCGGGTGAAACCGCGAGCGGGCCGCTAGTATATATATATATCTGTATATATAAAATCGAAAGGTCGCTCACTCATCACGAAATCTCAGAAACTACATGTGCTAGAAATCTCAAATTTTGCATAGGAGTTACTTATAGGACGCAGGTGCTCGCTAAGACGGGAATTTGCAATATTCGACTGTTAAGGGGTTGTTTTTGGGGTCGAAAGTTTGTATGAAACTTCATTACTACAAATGAGTACCTCAAATTTTGCATAGACGTCACTAAGACGTAGTCATGGAGGCAGAAACTAATAATAACATAGTTTACGCGGGTGAAACCGCGAGCGGGCCGCTAGTATATATATATATATAATATATATAGGAAATTCATACATAATACATGTTAGCTCTTGACAACATTAAAAGTTGTACCCAAGAGTAACATACTCGTAAAGTAGGTATCGAATGAAACGGTTCAAATGTTTAAGACACTATAGAGAGTCGTGGTCGAAGCGCTATTTATTTAACGTAGCTTAGCTTCTTTATAGTTTTGTAACTTATGTATGTATATATATGTAATTGTATTTTATAGTTATTTTTTTGGAATTTCGTATCTCAAATTTATTTTTGTACATCTGTCAAGATCATTTATCTCGAGATTTCCTAGAGGTATCATGCTGAAATTATTACGAAAGATATAGATCTACGGTCCCGTAGAGCACAGAAAAAATTTAGCATCTAAGTCAACGTATGAAAATTTACTAAACTTATGTATTAATTTCCTTGCATTTTCAGTGAAATTCGCGTAATCAAAACCTATCTTATCTTATTTGTCATGAAATTAGAACTTACAATAGAAATAAAGGAAAAAATCCGTCGACTGAAAATTTATAGATTTTTCATAGAAAAAAAAATCATTACAAACTTATACTTGTAGTTAATTTCATACAAAATGAATATAACTTAAATTTGTCAATTTTTATAAGTTGACTTACTTCTCGTTGACCTACAATCCTGAAATTACTGTGGTAGCCTGGGCGGGCGAGTTCAATCTCGCATTTAACCGGTTCTTTTACCTTCACGCTCTATCCCGCATATAGCGGGTAGGTTGAGAGAAACTAATGTTAAAAAACTCCATTCTCAAAGCAATGCCCTATTGTTAAGACGTTGTCTGTTGAATGTCGTAAGTCAACGGGCACTAGGCGCTAGTGGGGAAAATTAAAATAATTAATTGCTCCGAGAGAGCATCGAACCCAAAATCATCGGGTTTACAGGCAGGTAAATGTCATTAAATAACTAGGGGAAACTAAAATATTTCATCTCACATATAACTTCCACAGTAATTTTAGCTGTAAAATAAATTTTGATTTAAGTGTCCCCGCGGCGTCGCTACGTTGCTCCTTGCATTCACTACGTACTCGTAGTTACTGGTTATTTCGTGAGGTTGTTTCGTGAAATATTTTACTCGTACTGTATTCTATATGAGTAGAATATTTCAGCAAAAAAATTTTAATAAAAAAACCTATTTATATTAAAAATATGAAAGTTTCTGAAGTTGGACACAGATTACAATTTACATAAATAAATTATTTTTTAACAAAAAACAAACCGACATCAAACAATAAGCTACAAAGTAAAAAATAAATTTACTTAACATAGAGCAAGACGTACTTTTATTTTGTTAAGCAATAATAATTAAAGAAAGATTTTATAATTTTGAAGTCGGTACCAAGTAAAACAAACAGGCTTAGTAATTAGATATTGTAGTAAAGGTGTTGTAGAATTAGCTTGACGGTTCACTTACCATTAGGTGACCCGTACGCTCGTTACCTAGCCTTTTCCATAAAAAGAATACAGCAAAATTTTCATTTTCACTAAAATAAGTTTTACTAAATAACATCAAATGGATCTTAATAGCCGCTACTTTCCTTAAAGTGTTATTGAACTAAACTACTTGAAATGCTTCGGGCACCAGAACTCGAGTGCAACGATAGCATCTTTCTGAATACCAAATTTCAAAAGGATATTAGAAAATAAATTGGTTTTCTGTGAAAATATTTGTATTATGTAATTCAGCTTATTAGTTTTTCGCTTTCTGAATTCCAAATTAAAGTCAAGGTGTTAGAACAAAGAAATGAAATAATCTTTTTTATTATGCTTTGTCATAAATATTGCTGCTTAAGATATGCTTTTAATAAATTATTTCTACGTTTTAATTATAAAAGTTTTAAATATAATGCAGTACACTATAAAGTCACTAGCATTGAAGTCACTATACCTAAGACTACACTACAAGGGTGCCCATAAATCAAATTAAACCTGGTCCCAGTACCACTTAGTCATGCGACGCGTGTTCACGAAGGCACGAGGAACATTTTTGTGGACGGCGTGTTATGTGGACGTCATTTTTTTTTGTACTTAGTACTTACATTATGGCCGTTAAACTTAATTTAAACATACAACTATAATTTGAACATAATCATTCCCACGAGTGGATATAGTATTTAATAAATAAACATAACATTGATATTGATGACGTCGATGATGACGTCATGGCGTAGGGGCACAAACGTAGGACGGTAGTCGGTTCGATCGCACTCGGGGGAATGAAATATTTAATATTGAGCTCATTCCGCCACTCAACACACAATGCTTCTAGAATTCGGCAGAAAATGGGGAATGGGATCTTAATGGGAAACGAAGCATCTTAACTCTAAGTTCCCTGGTTGCTTCTTCCTACCCTGGTATGTTCATGATAAGCATGAAGCTAAAAAAATTAAAATGTTATATAAAAAAAACATCAAATTAATATTAAGAGATAAACGAACCATAAATCCTTATGGTTCGTTTATCTATGTTCTAGAACTAAATACAGACGTGTTGTCTATATCTTAGATATTTTACTACAATCGATCATCAAACCAGTAGGAAACTCCGTCCAAAGTTCACCCATTAAGATAATTCGATGCTTGCAAATAGGTCAGCGAGCTCCGATAATGCAGGCCTTAGGGGACTCGCGGGTGCATTTCGAAATTTAGTTATACGAGTATCGACAGTTTGTCAAACTTGTATCGATAGTTGCTTTTATTTAACTGGGATTTTCTATGGGGGTATTGTTTATTATTTTTTTTTAACTACGCGCTGATCTCGCGTATAACAGGACTGGCTGAGGGAACCTAGTGTAATGTACCTAGTGAGGAAACCAAGATACTTTCATTTTCAATTTTATATCTGAATGTGAGATATTCATTATATTTTGATTGGTAGAACAATTTTTTTTTAAATATATTCGTTTCCCAAGCGTAGACGGTTGCAGTTCAGTTTTATTTGCTGGTCTACATTGAAACGATGATACTCTACTACCATTTTTAGCAGAAAATATGAAAACTGTATTTTCTAAATATTCTTTTATTTCGCCTGATATTCTATTAATGACATATATATGTCATAAAATAATAGTAGGGTAAGTGGAATTGAGTTGAGAGTTTAGTGGCGGAGATTAACGCTTCGTTTTGTCTTGTCAGAACGTATTAGCAATTATAACAACCATTTCGCTTATAGACACCACTTGCACTAATCAGGCTGTATTTTTAATAGATACCTACCGTGTATTTATTAAAGCTTAACCTTAAATTTACAATTCATAGAAAATTCTCAAAATATTTTATTACGCTCCCACTAATTTTCAACATACAGAAAGTGTAAAATAATTTAGTGTAGTGGGTGCACCTGCATGGTAATACCCTCACGGACACTAGAGCTTCGTGAGAAAACTTTCTCAAGTTGGTAGTAGGGTGACAAATATTAAAAGTGAATTGGATATATAAGAAATAGGAATCAAAACTTTTATAATATAAAACATTTTTTACCGCATAGCAAAGTAGGCAGAGCTAGTGTTAATACTCTTCTTTCCACATTATGTCGAATAAAATGAGCTGCATAAATCACGTCCATTGAAAAAGCTGGGCTTACATTTTCTGGCAGACTGACAATTGTACACCTAGTAAAAGGACAACGAGGGCATAGCTACTATATTATGAATAAAAATATTAATTTTGTATAAAGATTGTAGTGGCATATTGGTATATATATGATTTCTAATCTCTATTTTTTTTAGTATCACGCTGAATATTATGACACTCCGTTCACCACTTTATGTATAAATACTCGTACTTTTGACTTAGAAGCTTCCAAACTATTCAGGGATGGGCAATTGGACACAGAACACACGGCCCATCCTACTGTTACGTCCCTGGTCGCATATAAATGCTATGAATGGTATAATGGTATATAATATGTTTGTTGGTATTATGACAATAATCCTCTAAACTGAACAGAATTGGTCACGTCAGTGCCACGTGACCCAAAATATTTTCTTCGCCAGAATTCCTATAAAACGAGACGGACTAGAAATCAGTATTGCTATAATTTAGAATTGCAATATATAAATACGTGAGGCCTTACTGTAGGTAAACAACAGTGCGTGTTAGTTGCCCATATAGTGTAAAGATTTTTTTTATTTTCTCGGTCTCGTAACATCAACAACAAAACACGGCGTTGAGTTTCGCTACTTAACACCTAATGGAGAGCCTGGACAATAAGTTTGCTCCGCCGGCTTGGCGGAATAAAACGCGAAAGTACAAACAGATTCTAAGAAAATTGCAATAAGGTAAAAGTGAATCACATAATATAATTCTCAATCTAGCATAAAATATGTTAAGTAAAATATATGAAGTACCCGCAAACATATATCTTGAAGTTTAAATTGAATTTTACAATTTTAGATTGAAATGAAGATGTATCGGTATGGCAGACACGACATCTTGTTACAGTTTGCTAATTCAATCAGCATTTCTAACATTTTTCCACACGCCACGTCTTTGAGAAAACTTGGAGGTTTAATTTATTTATTATATTACGTATTTTTCTTATATATTTTTTATAATATTGTCCTACATATAGTTGTACATTTATATACATACTATAATGGCATAATTAAAGTATGAATTACTAAGCGGTTATGGGTTCTAATATGACATCAAAGGAAAGATGTAACGCATAGAAGGGTGGTAAAGAGAATCAAGACACTCCGTTATCGTCTTTCCGTCCGAATTAAAGGCATTGTAGTTTAATTGGATCTTAATGCTTTCAGAAAACGTCGAAGGTTAATTTAATTTTACAGGATAATACTTATTTAGTATAATAACCCATGGTCACTAATAAATAATAATGTGGGCGAGTGTAAGTTTTAGTTTCTTGAAATCTTCTTCCCGTGGTTGTTATAGCCCACAAAATATTAAAAATTTTATTTACAAGAGTGGAAATCGAACCCACGTCCTGTAAAGCTTACAGTCGCACGCTCGTTCCTCTACATCTCGACTGGACTTATATATATCTGGACTGGAAATTATATATATCAGAGGGATCGAAATTAACACATATATTGTTCGGACTAAGCGATGTTCAGTTTAATGACATATTGATTGGTATGCAGATGAATTCCTCTGTGAGCTAAAGGACAGGTTAAGCAGGTGGTCATATGTAGTGGCTTACTTTACCATACTGAAACGTTATTTTAAACTATCAAACAACGGTTTAGCAATGGTAGATGTAATAAACTCATAGATATTAAGAACCGTGTAAAGAATATTTTGTTTTATAAGAAAATACTTAATAACCTTAATTTATTGTTCCTCTTTCACATATACACACTTCTAACACTTTACACAGCACTCATAACACTGTTTCTATATAACACTTTACACTTATACACGTTTTAAAACGCATAGTTCCCACAATGACACTGATTTTAAATACTTGAACACTGTCACAAAGGTTACACCTTACGAGAGGCAGAATAACGACGTACTGACTCAATCCACCAAAAACGTCACTTTCATAAATAATTATGTGGGTATTTCTATTTTATTCTCTATAAAATACCCTCACACTGACAATTGTCTTACAATTATTCGGACCTTTCTGTAATATGTAGGAGTAGATTTAGGCTGATCTAATGGCACTCTGCCATCACTAAACTTAAAAAGCCTGGGGGCTGAAGAAATATTTTACCCCGGGTGCGGGTGCAGAACGAGGAAGAATCTCTTGTTCTATTTTACGTAATTACCTATTGTCTATAATAAACCTAAACAACGTTCACTTCACCGACATTATCTACGATTCGATTTCGTGAATGAGGCGTGTGCGATGTTTTTGCGTCATTCTTAACAAAGATTGAAGATAAAAACACTCTGTATATTTAAACGTTAAATTATATGTTAAACCAATATCTTAAAAGCTAGACGTTAAGCTTTCATTATACGAAACTAACGTTATATGCATCTCAAACAGGCAAAGCTCAAAACTTGTAACATCTTAAAGTAACTGATACCGTTGTATCAACATTATGTCGCGCGTCTCTCTTGTGTACTTAATTTTAATTACTCAGCTGTTACACGTATAACTTGTTAAGGAAATGCATATAATGCTTATGAAGCTGACTTCACGCTGTGTCCTGCACACAGCAGCGTAGGCAGAGGCATTCTGGAAGCATTCCGTGTTGAGTGGCAGATCTCAACGCCGCGCTTTGCCTCGACACCGAGCGAAGACATGAAAATATTAAATATTTATTTTCTCGAGTGGATATTGAACCCACAATCTGTTGCGTTTACAGTCACACTTTGTGCCCCTGCGCCAATAGTGAGAATATTGAAATATAAATATATTTTCCACTATTATCTATATATATAAAAGGACTTGTCCTCACTGACTGAGGTAAGACGCACGCACAGCCGTAACCGCTGTGCGTAGAAACGTGAAATTTGGACAAAAGTTTACTTTCATAATCTGGACATACACTAAAAAGGGATTTTTAAAAAATTTAACCCTAAAGGGGTGAAATAGGGGTTCAAAGTTTGTATGGAAAAAGAATTAAATCGGCACCGATTTTCATAAAATTTTAAACTTAGATTTATAAAAGTATTTAATTGAACACGTGTTTCATCGTTTTCTAGAATTCTCCCCCAAAGGGTGCAAATCAGGGGCTGAAAGTTTGTATAGGTTTTTTTTAAATCGTCACCAATTTTTATAAAATTCGAAATTCAGACTCTTAAACGTTATAGCTTATATAGCTTTTAGTGGTCCAATGCTAATATCTATATTATAACCTTTACCCGATAAATGGACAACAAAAAAATATTTAAGTATTTCAACCAATAATTGTCGAGAATAGGGCGTTCATTCGAGCAAACTCTTCAGGTATAAAATATTAGGCATAGAGGGGGACAGACATTGGAGATATTATAAGGTAGGTAAAGAGTAATGTCAAGACATTTGGTTCTCTATTTTTCGCCCGAATTCGAGACATTGGATGTTGAGTAGCAGCTGGCGGGGCACATCTTGTCAGTAAAAATAATTATTGCTGATTGGGGGTTGAAACTACAAACCAAAAGATAAAAGATGCCGAAACAATTTTTCTTTTAGTTTAGTTTAATCTTTACATTAATTAGAGTAGTTTTTCTTATCGTATAAGTATATTTTACACATAATTAATGTTGCTAAGCAGTTTAATTAATTGATTTATTTAGCGGAAATAGATAAGAGAAGCTTAGAGATGGTCTACTCTCCACTCTTAATAAATAAAAGGTGAATTTATATTTTTAAATAATATTTTACTATTTTATTTTTAAACGTTCGTTTCATCAATTGAATACCTAGTGATGTGAAATTCACATTTTCAATAATTGATCCACACTTTTGGAGGTTTTGTGTAGTAAATTTTTATTCGTGCACCGCTGTACTGACAGCAGTTTAAAATTAATGGTAAATAATTAATAGCAATTATATATAACGCGGGTTGACACGCTCGAATCGCTATAAATTAAGACCTGAAATGAACTATATCGTAGGTTCGAATTTACCGGTTTCGCGGTTTTAAATCTTATTATACAATTACATACAGTACATTTATCATTTAATTGAGTAATTTAAAATGAAATTTAACATTTTCAATTAAAAACATTTACCATTAATTTCGAGATTCATTCAATTCAATTCGACATTCATTCAACACTTCCTCAATTTTGTTGTGTTGTGTTGAGTGCAGTGCCGGTTTTAGCACTACCGGCGCCCTAGGCGAAATTTTTTCGGCGCCCCCTAACTACATTTCAATAATATAGAAAAAAGGGAATGGGTACAACAAATTTCACTTCTTCTAGCCTTTCTATCTGCGAACTCTTTTATTAGGCATTCAAAGTTTATGTTTTCTGCAATTTTATTTTCAAAGTTTTTAAGATCACTTTGTTTTTTTTTTAGATATCAAAGACGACGATGACTTCGTTTTTTTTTTTTAGATCTTAGACCATTTTTAACCGACTTCTGTAAGAAAAGGAGGTTATCAATTCGACTGTATTTTTTTTATTTATTTATTATTATTTTTTTTATGTTTGTTACCTCATAACTTTTAACTGGGTGGACCGATTTTGATATTTTTTTTTTATTTGAAAGGTATAGCTTCCCGAATGGTCCCATTTTTTTTTGGTCCATGTCTGACAATGGTATCCATGAGAAAATCACATAAGTCTTAAATTTACATTATGCATGTGCGCGACTAATAGCCGAATAACTCAATGTCGCGCCAACCGATTTTGATGATTCTTTTTTTATTTGAAAGGATACACTTCAAGGATAATTTGGTGAAAGTTTGGTTAGGTTTCGATTATGGAATCCGGAGAAAATTGAGAAAGTTTGTTTTTTTTGGTCAAAAATTAATTATACTGTAATAGTTACAAGCAAAAACTTTTTAAATTGATGTCAGAAGTGAGATTCCTGATCGTTGCATTTCTTTTCAACCAATCTCAAAAAAGAGGATGTTCTCATTTTCAACCAACTTCAAAAAAGGGAGATTCCGAATTCACCCGAATACTTTTTATGTTTGTTCTTGTCAATATACCAAAATGTAACTTTGCACAAAAATAATAGCTAATTAAATGAAATTTTACATAGAACAATCACAACCACTCGTTGACAACCACTACCACCACCATCACCACTCGTTCAAGAAGCATCATTTTAAGATCTACCCATCACTAAAAATCGTAAAATAAATTAATTTTTAACAAAAACAAAAACCGACTTCTAACAACGAACTAAAAAGTGAAAAATAATTATATAAAGATTTTATAATTTTGAAGTCGGTGTCAAACTAATGCTACAACACCTTTACTACAATATCTAATTACTAAGCCTGTTTGTTTTACTTGGCACCGACTTCAAAATTATAAAATCTTTATATAATTATTTTTCACTTTTTAGTTCGTCGTTAGAAGTCGGTTTTTGTTTTTGTTAAAAATTAATTTTAAAGGGCATCAAGTCCTATGCTGCACCGGGCAGCAAACACCCTTGCTACGCCACTGCAGCGAGGAGACATCTTTGCACAAAGCAAAGCGCCCTAAACGGGCATCTACGGCGCCCTTTTTATCCGGCGCCCCTGGGCGGTCGCCCAGCCTCGCCCTACCCTAACGCCGGTAGTGGTTGAGTGGTAGAACTTAACGCCGGGTTTCTTGCCTTGGTGCCAGAATGAAGAAATAAAAATATTAGTAAATAATAATTCACTCTCTCAAGTGGGGAATGAACCTATAACCGAGGCGTTACGGTCAAGTCCTAGTGCCCCTGCGCCACGATTGCTTTTCAATATAATAAGACAAAGAACTATGAATAAGTTCTTCGTCTTATAGATGAAGGTTACTATTTTGCTCCTAGATCACTTTTAAAAAGGCAGATCCATTTAAAAACCAACACAGAATAAATAACGATATTTATTTATTGCAATAGAAAAATCAACACATTTATAAAGACTAAAAATATCAAACCTCTTTTACAATTTTCAACGAAATGGATCGCAGTGGAACATTGACGCGTATATTTTTAAGCAAAGTGGTAACATTTTAAGCTAAATCCTGATAGATGACTCGGAAAATACAAATACCGTATATAAAGTGTACGTCAATGTGTGAATAAATTAAATCCTCACGCAGAGATGTGAATTAGTATTAAAGTGACATTAATACAGCATGTACTTAGTGTGAAAGTGTGAAAGTAATTAAACTCCTCAGGGCTAGTATAGTGAGAAAGTAATATATAAAAAAACTCGGCGTAACTCAACGACGCGCTTTGATTCGAAACCAGAGCGAATATTCATTTCCCCGACTGGGGATCGTCGATTTAACGATTAATTACATACAAGTTACTACATTAATTACATAGAGAAATGCCTCTATTATACATAAACATGAATAATTAGCCTCTGAGAGTAACCATTCGTCAGTTTCAAAGGGTTAATGACAGTATTAGTTTGATTTATTCACTTCTTCACTTTCATTAGGTAATATTATGTTTTAGTTTTTGTGGCGCAGGAGCACAAAGTGTGGCTGTAAACGCGACTGGTTGTGGGTTCGATCCCCACTCAAGGATATTTAATATTTATTTAAATTGATATTTTCATTTCTCTTCCCCCGGACCACCGTAAGGTGCAAACGTGTCTAGAGTCCGTGTTAATTTGTTTAATAAACGAATAATTAAAATTTAAGTGAATAAATTCATCTTCGTATAATAGGAGAGCATAAACTGAAGAAGCTTATCTATAAGCAACATTTGTTCCTGCTCGCCTGGTACTTTCGACTCCGCCCAAGTGAGTGAATACTGCTTTTAATATATATCCAATCTGCGCAAACGCACACCCCACCTGGCAGCTGGATCCGCCCTACTGCTTGGAGTTGTCCACGCCCCTTTAATGCAATTGGATCATCTTCAAGCAACAAGTGGCAGCTGCAGTCGCTCCTCATTTGTCGAATTCTACGGTTAGCAATCACCTCTCCACTTATACTACCCTGGTGCTCCAAAATGGAATATACTCTAAATAAATCACTCTCAGACACAGAAATCAATACTTTGGGACAAAATGACACTCCTCCTAACTTTGTGTCGACCAGAAACAAAAGGAAAAGGAATGACGACTCTTCAGTCGAATTTTCATCCTTCAAAGAGGAAATTAAAGATATGATTTCAAGTTTGTTATCAGGTCAAAACCAAGAATTTAAGAAGAATTTAGCACTTTTGAAAGAAATCCAAACTACTAATAAAAACATAGAAAACTCCATAGCTTTCCTTACCTCCCAAAACGAGGAATTTTAGAGAAAAATTACTGGCTTGGAGCATCAGATTAAGGAGGATAGAAAATATATAACTGTTCTGGAAGATAAGATCGAAGAAATGTAGAGGTATAGTCGAAAAACAAATTTTGAAATTAAAAATGTGCCCAAACAAGTAAAACGAATCCAAAGAAGATTTAATTAACATGGTTACATCATTATCTAACACCATTGACTGTAGCTTAAACGCATCTGACATACGCGACATCTATAGAGTGCGCCTAAAAAAGGAAAATGTAATAAATACTCCGATCGTAGTAGAAACTTCGTCGACTCTGTTAAAGAATAAAGTTATAAGATTATGTAAGACATTTAATATTAAACAAAAAAATAAACTTTGTGCCAAGCATCTGGGTCTGCGTTCTTCTGTGGATACACCAATTTTTATTACGGAACAGTTAACTACCATGGCATCACGCTTATATTTTCTAGCACGCGACCTTACAAGATCTAAAACTTATAAATATTGCTGGACTGCCTACGGAAAAGTTTATGTGAGAAAGGAAGATACATCTCCCATCATACAGATACAAAATGAAGCACAAATTCACAAGCTCTCACAGGGAATATGACTAGAATCAGACTCTTTTAACGTTTATTATGCTGAGGTGCTACATGTATTTTACTCTCTAAGAATATTTAATTTTTATATTTTGTTACTAGTAACGATAACGTTTATTTTTGTACCTTTTTTATTTTGTTCTAACTATATTTGCTATATCTATAACTTGGTAAACAAACTTAATATATCAATGTTAATATTTTATTTACTAATCTTAATATATCTTAAAATTATTACATCATTCATATAATAAACACAAACACATACTCGAGCATATGGTTCACCAAATAATATCAAAAATAAGCACACATAATATATATTGGGATAATACTCATGGCTTCTTCTTCTTACTTTACCCCGAATGGATAAGCACTCTATTTTTTATTTTTGATCTAAATGGATCACAATTCATTTAA